>JAODAL010024469.1:0-60518 GCA_025379985.1 Phyllomedusa bahiana | reverse complement strand
GCGTTGTCAATAAAAAAAAATTACAACACATCTCATTCTTTATTTAAACAAACGGTTCAACACCTCAAATTTTTATTAATTATTTCAAAAATATTAAAAACATAGCCACCTTTAAAAGTTCTTAAATTAAAAAGCAAAAATTTCAATATCAGTGATGAGACCATTTCATTGAATGTCTCAACACTGATATTGAAATTTTTGGGTCTGGAAGGTGATATAAGGCTTCAGTATGGTAGAGAGTATGTCTCTGATGAAGGAAACCACACTGTTTTCCTACTGGACTCCTGTAGCTGTAGTGACATTACTACTTTCAGCCTGCCTGGGCCTGTGTAATCCTGCGCACCTCCAGCCGGGACGCTCGGATTGGACAACGTGGTATATCCTCCGGCTCATTAACAGTGAGCTGAAATATTTTTGAGCCTGTTAGCTTTATCTTATTTATTTTTTACGAATTATTCGATTCATATTGGAACACTATATGGAACTTATTTTTGGTGGAGAATTACTTTGGAGTGGTTATAAGGTATGAATTGCTTATATTGACTGTCATTTCTGTATCCATACTTCTCAGGGGTTGAATACATCAAGCGAATATATTTGGTTGTATTGAAGTTTCTAAAGCAGTCTGCTACTTTTGAAAGATACTGCTTTTCATTTTATGAGTGTATATATTGAATAAGGTGGCGCGGACACTTATTTCTTATAGTTGAATTCAACTTAGATTACCAAGGGAAATATGTTATGTAAGTTTGGTTTACTTGAACCACGGGGAGTCTGGGTCTTGTGGCCACAATGAAGCCCCTTAAATATGGCTGCATTACACAATTTAGGATGTAAAATATGGAGATTCTAGAAACAGCAATAGACAAATAGCCATCAGCATTTCTTTTATGTTTGTGGCAAGAATCTGTTGGAAAATGTGCCAAGTTGAACTTTTTGCTCTATTTACTGAACTTATACTACTGATGCCTTATGCATCAGATAACAAAGGGTGGTAGACCATGCTTTTGTGTCTAGCATGCAAAGTCTATACAGTTCGGAAACAGAGCAAACATAGTCCAATTCGGAATATGCATTCCTGTTAGAGGCAACAAACATGATGTGAATGAGGCCATTGCAGGGTAGGGAATATTCTAAAACAGGGCCGGGGTGATCTGTAGGCAGAGACAGGCGATCACCTAAGGCACCTACATGCACTAGGGCTTCTGAGTCTCCCTTACCTAATTGTAGCATAACATCGGGCAATAAACATACAAGTTCTAAAGATATATGTCCTCCCCCCCAAATGATACATCTGATATAAATAAAATCTAAATCTAAAAAGCTATAAAACAAAGTATTAAGTATAAAACCACTAAATATTGGTCATACAATTACCAAATAACACCGCTATAAAAATCCAGAATCCCAAGGCCAATATTAAGAAATACTGCCACATTATGACCACATATCACCACCCCATAGTGGCTAAATGATAGCACCACATATCATCACCACATAGTGGCTAAATAATACCGCTACATTATGAGCACACATCAGTACTACATAGTGACTGAAAAATGCCACCATTTTGCTACTGAATAAAAACCATTACACTATGACCAATATTACCATCATACAGTGGTAGAGTCCAGTTGTATACAGGCGTTTTGCACACATATTAGTGGTTACAGTAAAGTTACATTCAGTGAGTCACTTGAGATATTTTCTCTGTTGAGTTGTTCTCTTTCCCTTTTTTTCTACAGCCGGTCCAGACGACCATGACGATTTCTCCTGGCTACGACTCATCTCTGCATTTACCACACAACATCTTAGACTCCTCAATTTTTCAGCAATTTCGTACTACTTTCCATTTTTGTACAAACAAACTCACTAGCCATAGCACCCTTTAATGGTAATAATGACCCCCCTTGTGTTCCAAACAATAAAAGTGCCTCCAAATGGCTATGGGGCTCCCATTTGTGCACTACCTTTCAAGGAGTGTTCCAGACCTATTCATGCTCGTTGGTCTGGCAGGGTAGGAGTAAAAATAGAAGTTAACTCCCGGACAGTGTTCTGCACTCCCGGCTGCCGATCCCTTTATCCCAGCTGAAGCAGTGAACATTCATCGTTCACGTAACAGCTCCAGCCAATTACAGGCCAGAGAGGTCACGTACAGGTGACGTTGTGGCCTGTGCTGGCACATGCATGGTGAACATTAAATGCTTCAGCTGGGGTGAATAGACCGCAGCCAGGAGTGAAGGAGACCAT
Source organism: Phyllomedusa bahiana (assembly GCA_025379985.1). Taxonomy (NCBI): domain Eukaryota; kingdom Metazoa; phylum Chordata; class Amphibia; order Anura; family Hylidae; genus Phyllomedusa; species Phyllomedusa bahiana. The sequence continues at coordinate 58,268 of JAODAL010024469.1, read as the reverse complement.
CTGAGAGGTAACTAAGAGGTTATTCTTCTATTTTTACTCATAACCCAACAGACTAATGAGCATGAATAGGTCCCGAAAGAACCCTTTAAGTTGCTTTGTGTCTCCATTTAGTAGGTATTTTAACCCCCAATATAATAGGTACATACACCACCAAACTAGGTAGGTAAATAGGTAAACCCCCGTATAGGTACTTTAACTTCAATTAGAAAGGTAGGTGACAACCCCCCCTCCGCACACTGGATAGGTAAAAAGGCCACCATTAGTTTGGAATATTGCCCCGATTAAGTAGATAGGTTTTTAGGTGCTCAGTGGTAAGCTTCTAGGTCCCCTATTATCTCGATAGATAAGTATATAGGTCCTCCATTAAGTAGCTATGTAGATGCTCCCATATTACAAAGTTAGATATCTAGGCCCCTCACTAGGTAAATATGTATGTATGCCTACCTATTAGACATGTATATAGGCCCCTCCATTAGGAAGGTAGGTCTATAGGCCCACTATTAAGTAAGTAAGTAGGTAAATAAGGACCCCCCCGATTAGATAGGTAGTTATATAGTTCTCCCAGCTATAGAGACCCCCGGTAGGTAGGTATATAGGAACCTAGTAGGTAGGTATGTAGACCCACTGTTGGTAAGTGGGTATATAAGGTAGATATATAGGCCTCCTGTAGGTAGTTATAGAGGCCCTCCATACAGCAGATAGGTAAAGAGGGCCCTCAGTTGGTAGTAAGATATAAAGGGCCCTCTTACTAGGTAGGAATATAGGACCCTAGTGTAACGCGGGAGTGGATCCGCTGGGCCAACGGAAGCGATGATAGCTAAGCCACGCCAGGGAACGGAGTCTAAGTAGCCCCCGGTTTTCACCAGAGCCCGCCGCAAAGCGGGATGGTCTTGCTGCGGCGTGAGGCTACCAGGTCGTTACCCCTGAAGTGACTTGCTTGCGATGTAGGCCGGGGTACAGCGTGGTGCAAAATCATAATCCGGAGGCGTAGTCGGGGACAGGCAGAAGGTCAGGGCAGGCGGCAGAGGTTCGTGGTCAGAGGCAGGCAGACGGTCAGGGCAGGCGGCAAACAGGCAAGGTCAGGAAACGTAAGCAGGCGGACTGGTACACGGGAAATCAAGACTGAACTCAACACACTCTAAACGCTCCAAAAACACACCAACAGACTGGCAGCGAGTGCTAGGAATGTCTACCATATATAGGACCAGCGGCCGACAATTAACCAGGGATTATGCGCGCGGCGGCTGTCAGAGCTGGAGACAGGAGCGGGGACTGGTAAGTACGGGGTTTCCAGCCCTAGGGCAGAAGGACACGGCTGCGGGCAACCGCAGCCCCCTTTCCGGCCGCCGCGCGCCCCGGGGGGCGGGGCCGCGGCAGCTGCGGCCCCGCGCCCGTGACAGTCCCCCCCCCCCCCCCTTGGGCCTCTCCCCCTCTTCCTTTAAAAATTTAGCGAGGAGATCAGGGGACAAATTGGTCTCGGGTTTCCCATGAACGCTCCCCGGGCCGAAGCCCTTCCAGTCGAAAGATAAAACCCGGGTTCCCCTCACTGCTTCTCCGCCAGAACCTCCTGCCCCTAAAAAGATTTTAAAACCCCCAGGGTTTAGCAACAGGAAAAGGGCGAGACGGGTTCTGGGGGAGAAGGGGTTTTCAGAAACCACCGGTTTGAGGAGGGAAAAACGTAAAACCCGGTTGGGAAAACGTAAAAGGGGGGGGCGGCCCGAAGCTTATAGGAGAGGGGTTCCCAATTTGCTGGAGAAACCCAAAAAAGGGACCCGGGTTTTTTTGGGGACCCAACTTGTAAAGGGGCCCCCCCTTTAAAAAGGGCCCGTACTTAGCAGAAAACCCAAAAACCCTATCGCCTGGCTCAAATAGGGGCGGGGGCCGCGGACCTGTCGCCGACGCTTGGTGCGGGCAAAAAGCCGTAACGGGGCCCTGTCTTGTGAGTGCCAGAGAGCCTTGATGCCCTTATTTTGGGGCATCCCAACGGCATGGGACAAGAGACGGGGTTTGCTAGAGGGGAGGTGGGGCCGGGGAAAGAAACCCCAAAAGAAAAAAAAAAGGGGGGAGGCCCCATGGGATTCAGACCCCAAAAGGTTATAAAAAAACTCCCCGGGGGAAGAAATCAACCATTACCTGCCCGAGGGGACACAAATTCCCGCAAGTAGGTGCCCAACCCCGGGTTTAAACCCGTTCTACCCTGCCCGTTATTTTGAGGGGGGTATGCAGATGAAAAAACCAACTGAATCTGAAAACTAAACAGCACAGGGACCCCCCAAAATTTTTAGCAAAAACTGGATTTCCTTTCGTGGGAAACAACATGAAAAACGGGGGGGACCGTGAAAGCGGAAAATATTTTGGGAAAAAAAATTTGGGGCCGCTGGGGGGCAGAGGGTAACCCAGGAAAGTGGGATAAAGTGACCCATTTTCGAGAACCCGGATCGGTACCACCCAAATGACCGTTTTCCCCCAAAAGAAGGGGGAAGATCTGTAAACAAAGTCCATGGGGGGACAGGGGCCCCGGGGGTTTTTTCCGGCACAGGAAGAGGTGAAGAAGGCCCCCCGGGTTGAGGCGAGTGAACCTTTTTTTCCGGCACGGGAGGGGGCAGGCCAGCCAAAGCCCTTGGACGTCTTGAGCAAAGTGGGCCCCCAGTATTAGCGGGAGCCCAAACTGAAGGGGGACAAAAGGATTCCTGGATCCCCAGTTTTTGGGGAAGAATGCCCCCCACTTCAGGTTCTAAGCCGAAAAACCCGGGCGCACAAAACGTCCCCCCGGGGGGCACACGTAGAAGATCCAGGGGGGCAGCCGTGACAGGCTTAAGGAGGGGACAATGTGCTGTGGAGGAGAGTCGAGACCCACCGTTCAAGGCGCGAAAAAAGGGCTCACTTTGACTTTTTCCCCGGCCTGGCCGAAAGGTAGCAGGAATTCAAAACGGGCGAAAAAAAGGGAAACCTTTTTAAGCCTCCCGGGATTCAGGCGTTGAGCCATAAATATAAAGGAGGTTTTTATGGGTGGGATAAAAAATTTTAAATGGGGTGACGACCCCCTCCAGCAGGGGGAACGCCACCTTCTGGGGCCAGCTTTATGGCCATTTAATTCGCGATCCCCTATGGTAAAAATTTTTCTGGGCCCCGGGAGAAAGTTTTGGAGAAGAATCCGCACGTATGCAGTTTACCGAGGAGGCCCTTGCAGGGGGGGGGACAGCACCGGCACCCCACCGGGAGGAAATCCACTTCCAGAATGAAGGGGCGGTTTGGGCCCGGGGCCCGGGGACAAAACCCGGAGCAGACACGAACGGGAAATTTGGAGGGCCCTTAAAGGGCTTTTTGGGTTTTTGGGGGGCCGGGACTTGGGTTTTGGCGTTTTCTTTTTTTAGACCCACCAGGGGGCCCCCAAGCTTAGAAAAATGTGGGATAAATTGTCTATAATAATTGGCAAACCCTGGGAAAACGTTGAATGGCCCGAAGGCCCCCCCGGTTTGGGCCCACTGCAACCCCGCCGGGAGATTTTTCAGGGTTTCCACCCGGAGGCCCTTATCAGAAAAACAAATTACCCAAAAAAAGGGCAGGCGGTACTTCAAAGGGGACACTTCTTTTTTTTGGGAAAAAAACTAAATGGGTACGGAGTCCCCTGAGGACCGGGCCCAAAAGTGGTGGCGAGGGAAGTTACGAGATCCGGGAAAAGATTAGGATATCCCCCAAGAGACAAAAACAAGTTTGTAAGGGGTTTCCCGGAAGATCTCTTGCCCAAAGTTTTGGGAAAATACAGAAAGGAGCGTTGCAGAGGACCAAAAAGGCATAACCAATACCAAAGTGGCCCAAATCCCGCGTAAAAAACGCTGTTTCCACTCGTCCCCTTTCTCTAATACGGTTTCAAATTAAAAAGCACCCAAAATCCACTTGGAAAATATTTTGCGCCCACCCCAGGGGGTCGAAGAGTTCCGATATAAAGGGGGCAGAGGGTTTTCCGATTCTTTAAAGGTGATTTTTTTTAAACCCCCGATGGGCGATGCAGGGCCGGAAAAGACCCATCTTTTTTCTCCACGAAGAAGAACCCGGGCCCTCCTCCCGGGACGAGGACTTACGGAAAAAACCCTTTGCGGAGGTTCCCCTTAAAAGTATTCGGGCATCGCCTTAGTCCCGGGACGGGGGGAGTGGATAAAACCCGCCTTGGGAGGATACACCCGGGTTGAGGTCAATGGGACAGTCGAAAGGGGCCGGTGGGGAGGGGAGTTTGGGCCCGCCTCTCCGAAAAAAAACCTGCAAATTTCCCAATAGGGGCGTAGGTAGACCTAAAGGGAGGTTGGAAGACTACAGGGGAAACGACCTGAGGAGCGAGTTGAGGTACAGACAGGCAAAAGTGAGTGACAAAAGCGGAACCCCAAAAGGGAAGGGCTTCCACCTGTGCTCCAATCCAAGGCCCGGGGTATGGTCCCCCGCACCAAGGGGAAAGGGCCCCGAAAAATTTTCAAGGAGGACCCAGGGGAGGACTAAAGTGGCAACGTTTCCTTTTGAAGGGCCCCAATCTGCAGGAAGAGGGGAGCCACGGAAACGGAGGGGTCCTTAAGGCCCCGGGCCCCGACCGAAGACACAAATAAAAAAAAAAAAAAAAGGGGTTTTTTGCAAAGGGGGTCACCGGGAACGAAAACCCCGGGCAAAAAGTTCCCTCGGGTTATGAAATTTTCCCGCCGATCCCGAATCAAAAAAGGCGGTGGCCTGAAAAATGCTGTCCGGAGAAGCACCAAAAGTATCCCGGGATGGTCAGACGGGGAGAGGCCTTTCCCACACCTAGGGTTCCCCTTTCCCACGAGCCCTAGGGCGGAAGTTTTTCCCCGGGGGCACCGGGGGGAGTCCCCAAGAAATGGCCCGAACCGCCCCCCAATAGAAACACAGCTGCTTCTGGCGACGCTGTGGAAAAGTTTTCCCCCTGGGGGCAGGTTTTGGGGTCTTCTCGAGCTGCATAGGTTTTTTCGAGGGCCATCGGAGGGGGGAAAGGTGGGCCCCTGGGGAAAGTTTGGGGCCAAGCGGGGGGGAAAAGGCGTGGACGGACGGTTTCCCCTTGTAGGGGAGCCCTTGCCTTTTGGCGAAGCCCAATATCCACTCGGGGGGGCCAAAAAGGAAATTTGGGCATCCAAGGGAAAAGGAGATCCCGACGGCGAGCCGTCCTTGATTCGCCCCAGAGGCCCTTGGGGGAAAATTTCGCCAAACCCAAAGCTTTGTTGTTTTCCCGTCCAGCTCCGAAGCGAGATGCGAAACTACGGAATAAAAGACCGAAAGTGGTGTCCCTGAAAAAGCCGAAGCGCGCCGGGGGGGGCAGCCGAGGGAAAAACGGGCCTGGTTCCCCAAAACGGTGCGGAAACCCCCCGGGGGAAAGGGTTTGAAGGTCCGCTGTCAAAGGGTCCCCTCGATCCCCAAAAAGGCTTTTGCCCAACCAAGGCTTCCCCCAGACAAGAGGCTGATTTTGAAGGCCACCCCCCTTTGGGTCGCTCTGTAGGAAATTGGGCGCCCATAAACTGAGGGGGAAGGAGCACTGGCTGATGAATCCCCCCACTTCTTGGGGGGCCCATCGTTCGAGAGGGGGGGGGGGTGGCAGATGCAAGAGGGTCCCGAAATGAAGCAGGTAGAAACAATGGATTCCGGAAACCAAGGGTGCAGGTGCAGAGGTGGCAGCCCGGGGGAGGCAGGAAAATCCCAGGGTTTTGCATCATGGCCGCAAACCCGGGCGTTTCGTTTACTCTGCTGGGCGAAGCTGTCGGGGATGTTTCCCCGGGGATCAGGGAGAGGACCCGGGGGAAACCATGGCCATTTTGTACTGTAAGCGGGAAAAAAAGGGGAAACCGCTGGGCCAACCAAACGATGAAAAGCTAAGCCACCCAGGGAACGGAGTCTAATTCCCCCGGTTTTCACCAAGCCCCGCAAAGCGGGAAAGGCTTTTCTGGGGGCGTGAGGCTACCCCGGTCGTTAACCCCCGACGTGACTTGCTTGCGAAGGCGGCCGGGGGGGTTTTCAGGTGGTGCAAAAACGAAAACCCGGGGGCGTAGTCGGGGGCAGGGCAGAGGTAAAGGGAAAGGGGGCAGAGGTCGTGGTCGAGGGAGGCAGACGGTCAGGGCAAAGGGGGCAAACCCGGGGAAAAGGGCAGGGAAAAGTAAAGCAGGCGGGCTGGTACACGGGAAATCAAGACTGAACGCAAAACACTCTAAACGCTCCAAAAACACACCAACAGGGCTGGAGCGGGGTGTAGGAATGTTTACCATATATAGGACCAACGGGCCCACAATTAACCAATTTAAAGGGGGCGCTGGCCCTTTAAATCCTGACCAGCCGTCGCGGCGGGCGCCTTAAAACAGGGTTAAAGCGGCGGCGGTGGGCAGAGCTTGGGGACAGGACGGGGACGGTAAGTACGGGGTTTTTATCCCTTTGGGGAGAAGGACCACGGCTTGGGGGGCAGCCGAAGCACCCTTTCCGGGCCCCTTGCGCCCCCGGGGGGAAAGGGCCGCGGCGAGCTGCGGGGGCCGCGCGCCCTGACACCCAGTTTGGTTTTTTATACAGGACCCTTTGGGGCAATTTTTTAAGGCCCTTGTGGGGGTAAAGGGAATTAGGCCCCTATAGTTCCCTGTAAATATATAGGCCCTCTGTAGGCAGGTAGGTTTGTATATCGGTCCCCCCCGTAGGGGCGGTAAGTTGCACCTTTAGGTAGTTTTGGTTTTGTAGAACCCCCTAGTCGGTAGAAAAGCTATTTGAAGCCCCCCCGTAGCCCAGGTAAGTATATAATCCCCCTGTAGGTAGATTTTATTTAATTTAACCCCCTGGGTGGTTAAAAGTCCTCCTAAGGGGAGATATAGACCCCCTAAAAAGGAAGTGTAAAAGGGCCCCCCGTGTAGGATTTGTCCCCCTTTTTTAATGTGAAAATTCCCTAGGTAGATAAAGGTCTCCTGTAGGTAGGTATAGGCCCCTCTGTAGGTTTGGGATTGGGCCCCTGGGGTAGGTATATGCCCCCCCACAGATAGATGTTAGGCCCCATAATGTGGATTTTTTTTCCCATCAGATAGATTAAGGCTCCCCGTTTGGGAGAATTTGGCAGGGTTTTTTTTAGGCCCGATTAAAAAAATAAAATACCGCCCCACGGGTCCCCTGATAAACAGCTCGCTCCAGGAGCTTGTGTCCGGCATAGCCCGGGACAATTTCCCCCCCAAATCCAAAACTGGCCCTGGGTCTGCCGAATCCAAAGTGGGCCTCTACCTATGTGGGAAGCCTTCTTGAAGTCCAGTTACCATTTCCCTGTAAACAGTCCGTATTTCTCTCGGCCCCTTTAACCCCCGAACCTTCAGTCCCGCCTTCCCTGTCCTTTGGCCCGTCCCCGTCTACGAGTTCACCTGGATTTTTGTACCCCCATTGACCTTGGGTGCCCCCCGAGCAATTTACATCAGGGGGAGGGAAACCCGGTGGAATTTCCCCCCGCGGCAAGTTTCCCTTATGCTTGCAAACCCCTTTAGACCCCCCTCTCCCTGATGTGGCCTGTACCATCACTTGCGGTGGCCCAGTGGATCCACTACCCCAAGTCGTTACACTTCTCCCATTGCAAAAGAATGTCGCATGGCTTGGTGCAGTGTTTTAAACGAGAAACGGGCCAGGGGAATCACAGTGCCAAGAGTGTGACACCAGTGATGCTTAACATGATGCTTCCTTTTCTTAATAGTTTTCCAGATCAATCAAGGAATGGTTTTTTTGATGGAGAGTTTTGCTAATGGTTTTCGGATCCTGGAGCCAGGGCACCAGATGCCATTTTCACTGTGGAAACTGAAGTCTGAAGTCTATTTTGGGCATTTGATGCCTTTTTTCCCGTTTTATTGGATTCGTTCTTTGGCTGGGGGGGGACCCATGGCAAAAAAATGATATTGGGCTTTTTTTCTTAATTGCCATGCAACGGGAAAACGCTCACTTTGGGTTTTTTTTTGGGAGGGTTTGTAATTTTTGTTTTTTTTATTGTTTGCCCATGGGTTGCTCCCTATTGTGAGCCTATTTTGAAGTGTTCAGCTTTTTTCTGGAATAAGTGGTAAGCGACAGGGCTGGGTTTGCTTCAGTAAAACCGTATTTTGGAAAAAAATTTTTTGTTTGTGGGCCCTGCTGGGTCTCTTATTTGTGTCTCATTTTAAGCCTGCATGGGGAAAATATGGCTCAAAGGGGTTTTGGGGTTTTTTTTAGCGCCCGAACCCAAAAAAAGGGTCCGACAACTGCACTGAGTTTTTTGGGGATTGTTATTGATTCAGGTTACCAGAGCACAAGTTGGGGGTAATGCGGGATCTGCACTCTTTGTTGGAGAAACTTAATTCTGCTGGCAGAATTATGCCTGTAGGTCGCACTTTTTGTAGACAATTGGCAGCAGCGACCAGTGGGGTGGGAGCACGTCATCATTATGTACAACTTACTAAAGAACATAGGGAGGACTTGGTAGTTTGGGAAGAGTCATCTGTAGGTCCAGTCTTTGAAAGGTGGAACAGCTGGATTGGGCATTTCTTGTGGAATGTGGTGACAGATAGTGATACGGTGGTTATAATGCTTTATTTTTTGGGTTGGGTTTTAGTAGGGGGCAGTTCGGTTTCAAGGATCAATCAGTTTGTGGCAGCCCTGGACTTTTAAATTGCAGGTATTGAGAGATGCCACAAAGCATTTCCTTATTGCCAATGCTCTGAGGAGTTTCGGAGACAGATGGACAGCGCCTGGTTTCTTTTCAGTTATTGGAAAGGGTTGGGACAATTTTGGGAGAGGTTTTCAGTTCTGTTATTTCAACTGGCCTTCACTTTGGTAATTTTGGGGGCTTTGAAAGTAGGTGAGTTGGTTTCCCCTAGTATGAAGCGCACAGGGTCTTTTGAGGGAGGATGTGGTCATGATGGCAGTGGGTGTAGAGTTTTATATTCAGTATTGCAAGACTGATCGGGTAGGAAGTGGGGGGGTTAAGTGTCATTGGGCCGAGTTCCAGGAGCTGGAGCGTGTGGACAGTTAAGTGGCCTATAGGGAGCCCAGCCTGCGGGTGGTAGGTCCACTCTTGTGTCATGCGGATAGGTCCTTTCTGTCCCGTTATCAGTTTTCAGTAATATTTTTGCCTGTGTTTGTCGCCACTTGGTTTGGCTGTGTCATGATTTGCAATTCATTCCTTTCAGATTGGTGCAGCAATGGAGGTGGCTGATTGGGTCTTCAACCTTATATATTTAGAACGATATGTCAGTTGGAATCGAATTGCCATCAGTAGTATGTCCGGCCACATTTGATAGTAGATCCGGTGTGGTTGTAGGAGTTATTTAGTTCCATGCTGAGAGTAAGGGTGGGTGGGTGTGTTTTGTTTTGGTGGTGTTGTTATATCTTCTCTCCTTTTTTGTTATGGGTCACAGACCATGCTTGTTTGGGATTTTTGAACATTCTTTCATGTATTGGATTGAGGAGAGAGCAAATGCTCATGTGAATGATCTACAGCTTGGGTTTGCGAGAGAGGTGGTGGTTGTTCATTAGTTGGGATTTCAAGGTATACTGTGGAAGTGGGTTTTGACTGAGCTGATGCATTTCGTATGTTTGGATAGGTCCCCAGATGTGCTGGTTTTTGGGGGTACTGACCTTAGGGCTCATCTCTAAAATGGTAAGGGACATCCGGTACAACTTGTTGCGATTATGGTCTCTGTTCCCTGACATCAGGGTAGTGTGGTCAGAGATTATTCTTAGGAAGATGTAACTGGCTGCTCTGTTGGTGGAGAAGCTCAATAAGGCCAGAATTAAAGTTGATCAGGCCATTTCTGCTTTTGTGGCATGTAATGGTGGGTTTTTTGTCAGACATTTCGATCTAGAGTCAGGCCAGGGAAATTTTTGGTTAAATGATGATGTACACGTAAATGCAGTTGTAATTGATTTGTGGACACCCGGTATTCAGGAGGGGTTGGAAATAGAGCTGCTTTTGTGGGGTACCTCACATGCTTGAGTGTGATAATACAATTATTTTTAAGAATAATAATGCAATGTTGCCATGGAGCAATAAAAAAAGTACTTACACTTTTCTTAAGGATAGGCATATCAACCAAATGACATGACTAGTAAACAGTTTGGACCTCAATCCAACTAAAGACTTATAAAAGAAAACTGGTCTATGACCAGGCTCTGTCCCGCAAGACTGATCTGTATATTACAGTATACATTTAGTGGGTTGGAACCAGCATGATGCAGAGAATCGCTCAACGTTAGGGAAATCCATGCCTCAAGGAATTCAGATAATCATAAAAGGAGAACCAAAATACTAATTGGGATTTTTAATTTAAGATTCCATATTTTTTTCTTTACTTAAAAATGTAACATACGTGGCACTCGGTTGTAATTTGAACTTTAATTTAAATCAATAGGAGAGTTTCAACCACCTTTCCGTTCTAATTGGGAAGGTTTCAGGGCTCATTTTCGAGATAGGTGTGGGTCCCAATATGCCATTAATGGGTACTTTTATGTGTTTGAGGCCAGAATATTCCGCTAATAACCTAATTTTGTTCTTTCTGTCTGTGATTGTGATTTTTTTACGAAGTACAAAAATCGGGTCACTATACCTTAAGTGTGGTGATTTCATAACATAACATAACATATGTTTTATATTTGACACATGTTTTACAGTGAAAAACATTAGCTTAAAATGTAAAATAAAATTATAATTTATTAAGTAACATATAAAAGTGGAAGGAGTTTAGGATGATGTAGCCTGATTTATTTCCTTAAAGTGGAACACTAAAATCCCCAGAATCAGTGCTAGATCAGGTTCTTGCTGTTTAACCCCCTAAATGCTACAATTTAGGGCTGCAGTTTAGAGCTCGTCAACAGAGGGAGTGGATTACCTCTGTCTGTGACCATTGCTGCTCTGCACATGCAGTTTGGGGGTGAGGATGGCTGCAATGGAAGCCGGACGGCGAATTATGGGCTCCGGGTCTGTATTGCATAAAACTTATTACACCCTGCCAGAGACAGGGTCCAATAGGTTATCTGTCAAAGGCATAGTGGGGTGTCAGAGAGGGAGGGAGGGGGCGGGGCCGATTTGGGGTTCAGGGGAACAGGGAGGGGCAAGTGGGGTGTCAGGGACAGGAACTGATTTAAAGTTCAGGGGAGCAGAGGAGCCGAGTGGGGTGTCAGGGAGAAGCGCCGATTTGGTGGGGGCGGGAGAAGGGGGACTGAGGGGGATGTTCGGGCGGGTGGCCGAGGTGTGGGTCAGAGGGAGGGGGCCGAGGCGGAGGACAGAGAGTGGTACTTACCTCCCTGCTGCTGTTCTCCTGCTGCTGTTGCCCCGCCCCCATAGTCACACTTAACAGTGTAACTGAGGGGGCGGGGCCAGCCCCCTGCAGTAAATGATGACAGGGGAGCATAAAGAGATATACACCAGCACACCAATAACTCTGCAAAAGTATAGTGAATTTATTTACAGTGGATATAGTTTATGCCGACATTTTTTCTAAATGACGTCCGAAACTTTTGCATATTCTCCCACAGAAGCGGAACATATTATTGCCAGCTCCACTTCCTCTCACCAATTCCTTCATATTCCTCCTTCAGAGATTAAGGCTAGGGATTACGAGAAGGAACTTCATAAACATACAGCACACCAATTACATTCCGCAACTCTTACTAAGTACTATAGGGTCCAAAGTATCCCACGTGGCCTTCGTAGCCACCTCAAACCCACGATTTTTAGTGACGATCCTGATTACTGCCTAAAATTTAAGAATATACTGAACAAATGTTCTTTTGATCTGATACTCCTCACCATGGAAACATTGCAAACTAAACTGGCAGATTCCTCGGCACGTTTTGCATCGATTGAACAGCAATTGAGTTCTTCCACGCCACTTGAAGAGTGGATTACGATCAAAGAACGTATTGATAAGAATATCACTGATTTCTGTACTGCAAACGAAACAAAGAAACGAGAAAAGTTTCTACACAATACCGAGGACTACTTAAATGTCCAAGTCTATAGATGGCACGATACATCATCTACTCGTCCACGCTACTTCAGAAATCGACCGTATCGTACTACCCAATCTTCCAGCTCCGACAGCAAATGGTCCACATCCTCCCATCGTCCCTTTTTATGCCAACGACGTCCACACCAACACGACAACAGACGACAGTTTACAAACGTCCCACGCGGAGGGGGAGGTGGAGACCTGACACTAGCACGTATTCAGATACGCTCCTAGGTGAGTCCAACCTAGTATTCAACATTTCATCCCGTAACCTCAGTCCCCTAGAGATGTCAATTCTGAGTAAAGGTCTCTCCTTCTGTCCGACCACCTCATGACACTTTTTCACTAGAGGAGGACTTACAACGGTTCTATAGAAACATTAGACTGAAAGCCCATTTTGCAGAGTCTCCACCCTCTATCCCTCTCCCTAACGACACATCAACTCCTCCCCCGACGTTTTCTATTTCCACTTACCAACTTTGCTCCAAATCGACTTACAACCCTCCCAAGAGACACCACCCGGTTGAGACTTTCATTTCACTTGTCCAACGTGATTTATCTAAACTTGTACCTGATATTCAACAAGGTCATTTCAAATATCGCTCCAATTTAACATCATTAGAACGCTCAGCATTAAACGACCTACGACATGCCAAGACATTATAATAAAACCCGCCGATAAAGGCGGTGCACTTGTGGTTATGGACAAAACTCTCTATCTCAATGAAGTTAAACTCCAACTTGCTGACACAGACACCTATGTCCCTCTCGACCATGACCCCACCCCTACCATCCGCCAACTCATCAATGAGAAATTACAGCTACACCTCTCATTGAACACTATCGATTCCAAAACTGTCACATTTCTCACTAATCATCATCCGATTATTCCAGTCTTTTACATTCTCCCTAAAATCCATAAAAATCTTTCTAATCCCCCAGGTAGACCAATTGTAGCCTCAACCGAATCCATTCTTTCTCCTTTATCCATCCTCCTAGAAAAAATTCTGACACCGCTAGTGAAGACTACCACTTCCTTCCTTTTGGACACTAATAACTTTCTTTCCAAGATACAATCCATTTCTCCGGTTCCCCCAGGTTGTATATTGGTTACATGGGACGTTACAAGTCTTTACACTTCAATCGAACATTCACACGGAATTTATGCCGTTGAACAATCTTAGAAGAGAATCATTTTGACCCTCAAGCTAAACTATTTTGCATAGATCTCTTTAAATTGATTCTCTACAATAACTTCTTCCTATTTGGCAATCAGTTTTTTCTACAATGCAAAGGTACAGCTATGGGGAGCAATGTAGCTCCCCCGTACGCTAACATATACATGGCTATCTTCGAACAGAACCACCTCTACTCCCATGAGCTATTCCAGCAGCACATCATCACCTGGCTTCGTTATATCGATGACATTTTTTGTATCTGGAATGGTTCTACCTCATCACTCCTACTATTTCACAACTACATTAATTCGTTTTTTCCTACTCTACAATTTACTATTCATCAGAGTTTCACCTCTATTGACTTCTTGAACACTACCATTACCATTGATTCTTCTGGGTTCCTCTCTTCCGATCTGTATACTAAACCCACAGACCGCAATAGCCTTCTTCATTACACCAGTAATCACCCACCCAACACAAAGAAATCTCTTCCACACTCTCAATTTACTACAATTAAGCGCATTGTACAAGATCCCATAACACGCCAAACTCGCCTTAATGCTATGGCTCAACGTTTCCTTATTACACCATGATGATCTTACCATTAATCCACAATGCTCTACCGAACTCCCCAAACCTCCCAGAATTCCAATAGTTCAGAAATACCATCCTTTTAGTCCTAAGGTTGTTAACATCATTCATAAGCACTGGCCCATCCTCTCACGCTCCTATCCAACAGTTCCAGAATTTAAAAACCCTCCCTTACAGTGCTTTAAGCAGGACAAAAATATCCGTGATTATTTGGTTAAAGCCGATTTCAGCTCCACTAAACAAACCACACGACAGACATTTCTCCACACACAACGAAAAGGAACATTCCCTTGCTTGTCTTGTGCCCAGTGTTCCTCCGTCACGAGAGGGGAATTCTTTACCCATCCCCTTTCAGGCAAAAAGTTTCCTATTCATGGTTTTTTTTACCTGCCAATCAAACTTTGTCATCTACCTCCTTAAATGTCCATGTGGACTAGGATACGTCGGCCAAACTTCACAACCTATCAAGAACCGCATCTCCAAGCATAAATCCACCATTTGTTGTCAAGAACTGTTATTGCCCATTCGAGCCCATTTCAACAAGTGTAATCACACCCCGGCCCAACTTCGGTTCCAGGTCATTGAACATGTCCCCGCTCCCAGAAGGGGCGGCAACCGCCTTGCCCGACTGCTGCACAGAGAACGTTATTGGATACATACCTTGTCCACCCTCGAACCACATGGACTTAATCGCGAATACGATACGGTTTATTGATTTCATGTTTCCCCTCCTTCTTTGACCTTTTTCCTTTGTCTCATTTTGAGATCTACATTATTCTTTCCTTTTGAATGTATATATAACTTTGTATATATGTAGCTATCTCTGTATATTTAGCTAAATTATTGTATTTTCGTTTATGTTATCATAAGTGATATGTTGCTTTTTTTCACATACTAGATAGTCTTCCTCTATTCCTCTATCTGGACTCTACTCAGGTTGAGTCTGTTCTGACCCTTTCAGCTTTTCCCCTCCCCCCCTTCTTTCTCTCTTTCTTTCCTTCTTTTCTTCCTTTATTATCTTATTCTCTTCTCTTCCTACTCCTTTCCCTACTCATCTTTCTATCCCTCGTCCTATTCTCTCTTTCTTCTTCCATTTTTCATCTTTTCCTATTCAATACTTTACATTTTGGTCATTACTTCCCCCCCCCCCCTTTTATACATTTAGCCATTCCATTATATACATTCTCCAATCTTTATTTTTCTTGCTTTTTTACCCCCTCTCTTTTCCTCTTTTGAACCATTGTCCTGGTTTAAATGCTTCTGGCACCATTTCCCCTTGTCCTCCGCACTTCCCTGTACTATTCTCTACATCTCTTTCCCTGCATCTTCCTGTGTTTAGTCTGGAGACCTCCCGTGCATGCTCAGTTCCTCCTTTTGTGCCCTTTCCCTTCCTATACCTCCTCTTACTTCTGCGCACACGCGGACTTCCGATTCCCGCGCGGCCGCCTTTATCGCGGGTCCCGAGTCCGCGCTGCCCCGCCGACCCCCTGGACGTCTTCCTGACTCCCTAAGCTAATCTATGGTATATTCTCTTGGTCTTCTTCCTCCCCTTACTCCGTTACTATATGTTTCCCTGTGCTCATTTTTATTGCATCTTCCTCCTTACAGCCTCATTACTCAGCACTGACCACTAGTACCCATTGTTCTCCAGGTATTATTCCACATCGCTTGTCTTCCCCATCTTTCCACTATATTCTTTGCTACTTACATTTTATTTCCTTTTATTCATTCAGATCCAGCTCCACATTTTGCTGCCTTATAAATATCCTTATCCATCCATTTATTTTACATACAGGTATATACTATATACTTTATCCCTCTTTTCACGTATATCCTGTTTTTCTCGCTCTCCACCTTATTCTCTTTATTTTTCTACATCTCCTTCAGACATACCTTATTTTTTCTCTCTCGTTCTACCCTACCCTGTCTCCTCTCTTCTCCCTCCTTCCCTGTATTTTATTATTTTTGTATAATGCACTTACATATGTTATGCTTCATTTCCAGATGTTGTTTGATAAAGGCCTATTGGGCCGAAACATCACATGGACATCTGCAACTCAACTTTATTTTGCATTATTCTTAAATTTTTGCAGTAATCTTCTATATTATATGTAAATGGAGCTATTTTTGGCATAATACTATATCCACTGTAAATAAATTCACTATACTTTTGCACAGTTATTGGTGTGCCGGTGTATTTATGCTGACATAGGGAATTCCTCCCTTTACACCAGAGCACCCGTTTATAAATATCACTCATATGGTGTGCATGACTTGTATACATTATAATGATGACAGGGGAGAGTGTCTCTATGACGCTTTCCCTGCATCCCTGTTCTCCTGTAATGGCCGCATGTGAGGGAGTTCCCTGACAAGCAGCCAGTGGCTGCAGACACTGTTTGCACGTCTCGTGGACACGCAAACAGTAAACTGCACAGCGGAGTCCCAGAGATTCAGGGCACATGCCCTGGATCCCCAGGACCTCCCGAAAAATTGGGACAGCAGGACAAGGGTCCCAAATCGGGATTTCCCCGCCCACATGGGGACGGTTGGGAGGTATAATATACTGCCACTGTACAAGTAACAATATAACCTACAATAACCACAGAGTGGTCAGACACCAGCTCAGGTATAACCCACTACACTGCCAATATAGACAGCAGCTCAGGTCGTTATCACATGACAGTGACTACAGCACTGATTAAGTATAGAAGCAAAATAACCCATGACATCCAGGAACTCACAGGAGACGTCTTATCTGACAAGTCATTCTCTTCTCCCATGAGTTGTTCTTTTTCCCTTTATTTCTTTATCCAGTCCAGACTGCCATGACAACTTTTCCCGTCCCTGCAGATTTGGACATAAATATCTTAAAATCCTTACTTTTCCAGCACCTCCCTCACACTCCCTCCCCCGTGTAAAAACTTCCCAGGGGTGGAGTGGACGAGCAGGTACAGGCTATAGTTTAGAGGCACAGAGAAGGCAGGGGGAAAGAGGACTTACCCCCTGGAGATTGTGCTTCGGCTATAGCCTTTGCCCCTCAGAATCATATTACCACGTTTGCCCCAGATAGGTAGGTAGATAAGTTCCTAGGTATCTAAGTAAATAGGCAAGGTCCCAGGCAGCTAGATAGGCCTTAGTTAGGTAAATATACCCCTGTTGGATAAGTCAGTAGTCCCTTGGTACGTAGGCCAGCCCCATAAACATTGGTAGGTAGGCCCAAGTTAGGTAGATACTAGTGCATCTCAAAAAATTAGAATATCACTGAAAAGATAATTGATATCAATAATTTAAGTCAACTAGAGAAACCCAAATATTGTATGGACTCATTACAGTATGAATTATAAGGTTTAATATAATACATTTGTGAGCCCTATAAGAAATAAAAAGATAGTCCTGAAGAACCCCTTTAACTTTCAATGATATTCTAATTTTTTGAGATGCACTAGTAGGTAGATCCCAAGTAGATAGCTAGTAGGTGGGACACAGGTAGGTAGGTACATAGCTCCCAGGTAGATAAGTATGCCACAGTTGGGTAGGTAGATAGGCACAAGTTGCGTTGGTTGGCCCAAGTTAGGTAGACTGTAGGTAGATTATAGTGGGCCCCATGTAAGTAGGTAATGATGGGTCCCATGTAGGTAGATGGGCCGGATGTAGGTAGGTTATGATGGGCCCCAGTTAGGTAGGCTGTAGGTAGGTGGTGGGCTTCAGGTAGGCTGTAGGTAGGTGGTGGGCTTCAGTTTGGTCGACTGCAGGTAGGTAGGTGGGCCTTAAGTAGGTAGGCTGTAAGTAGGTGGTGGGCTCCGGTTAGTTAGGCTGTTGGTAGGGGATGGGCCTCAGTTAGGTAGGCTGTAGGTAGTGGAAGGGCCTCGGTTAGGTAGGCTGCAGATAAGTAGAACCTCTTACTCATAAAAAAGAAAAGAAAAATAAATAAAATCACCTCCCTTCCATTCCCCAGATGCGATGAGTGGCAGGTGGGCTTCTACTGACATCATCACACCACCTACATCCGTACAGGTCTACCAGGCTGAATAGCAAAGCAGAGCATTAGTGGCACTCTGTTCTGCTAAGACCGCACAGTCCCTGGGATCAAGGGCATTCTGAGGCTATCATGTTTCCTCAAAAAACTGGGTGACACCACATCCCCCACATCCATCAATCAGCTTTCCTATGTTAGAAAAGTTGAGTAATTGCTGAGGGGGATATAGCATCACACAGGTTTCCTGGATGCTGGAGAAGCTTACAAACATGGAGAAAAACTAGGTGACGCCACATGCCTAATTCAACTTTCCTCCATAGTCAATATACAGTTGCGTGAAGGGTGTGCAGTTTTGAAAAGGGGTGTGTCATGTAAAAACAGGGTGTGGTTTGTGCATGCCGCAATCTAAAATGTCCCACAAGGAAACTTTCGAAAGTCGTCAAGTATACTGTATATTACTCTGGGGACCTTTTCTTTTAGCAAAGTGTGTAAAACACTGGTCTAAGTAAATCTGTCCCTATGTTTTTTCCTAGTTGATTCAAATTTAGCCAAAACATCTAAACCTCTGATCATTTGGGGAGATAATGGGTAGGATTTTGAATTCTGATCTGTTTTGCCTCAAAGTGTGTCCTATGTATTTTTTTTTTTCCAATCGTGGGAGATGAGCTATTAAGCAGTGTCCTGTAGCTATGTTTTGTCTGTCCTAATTCACTGATTCCTTATCAAGACTTATCAAGTGTGCGCAATGCCCGACCACAGGCCTTTATGTGGGGGAAACAGGACAGAGACTCAGCCAGCGCATGAACTCACACAGATTCACTATTAATAACAGCAGAAATGACTTCCAGTGGCACAACACTTCTCCGAGAGGACCATTCTATTGAAGATCTGAAAATTATGGTTTTAATGGGACACTTTAAACGCAGAGGAGAGAAAGATGGGAATTTAAATTAAAGCAAAAATTTCAGACTCTGCAAAATGGGCAAATATTCATAGCCAGCTTATGTCAAACTATGTGTGAACTGTGATGGCCACAAATTACACCTGATGGCTTTCGAGATAAGACGCAGATTTACTGACCCCTCCGTCACGCCTCACAAGTTTCCAGATAGTTGATTGCTTGACCTGTTGTAAATGACTTCTCTGTTTATTGCCTTTTGTTATTTTTAAGAATTCAAAGATCCTTTAAAGGGTTTCCAAAAGCCCTTTTGGGGTAAAAAAAATTTGTGAATTTTAAATTTTTTTTATAAACAACCTGTCTGAAGAAGGGAGCTAGTTCTCTAAAAGTAAACCAAAAAATTTTTACTCTTCATGAAAAAGGGTTTTCCCCCTTTTGGGGAAATTTTTTTTAAACTCTTCCCCCCTATTTTTCTATGGCAAACACGGTTTACAACGTTATACAATTTAGAAAGTAAAACAAAGGCAGTTTTAGGTTAGATGAAAATAATACCAAGCAGAAGGATAGAACGAGCAAACGTCATTGCCTTCCGTTGAAATAGTAATGAGCAAAGTGACAAAAACCATAATGACATGGCTTAAAGTCCGCACCATCACAAAACGGAAAAATATTTGTAACTTAGAAGTAAAATTGTGTTAAAAATAGAAAGATGATGCAAGTGTTGCTTTTGTACTCATTCTTTTAATGTAGCACTGTATGAATGTGTGACGGGTAGTTGGCGGTGTATCTGGCCGGGCTGATATAGCAAATGGGGCATATTTATTAATACTGTATAATACCTAGCCTAGATGGTCTTAAAACGCATCACATTTACCGTATTGTTGATAAATCTGGTGCATGTTTTTACTGTCTAAGTTCACACTTTTTATTCGATGGCTTACTTTGTTCTTCTACTTGCGTCCAAATTTTGGCACATTTTTTGCCCCTTTTTCCGAGAAGTTATGTCCCTCTTACTGAGACCATGCTCCTTTTGTCAGATGAGGCAAAGAAGTGTCTAAAAGTTGTCATAATAACATGATATAAAGCATGTACTGCAGTATTTTTGGGTCAAATTGGTCCAGAATTCTGTCGCAATTGCCATAATAAATGTGCCCCATTGTTCCTATGCATTCCATGCCGATGCTTGGCCATGGGCACTTAATAGGAGATTTCTTTAAGAAACAAAATCCTGCAGATAAACAATGTTTATCCCCTGCTTAGTTCTATCATTTTGTTCTAGATTTAATGTCCCTTAGTAGAACACTATATAACCATTTTTTTTTTGTAGATTAGCCATAAAATAATGGAAAGCCTGCTATAGTGTGATGTTTGTTCAGGAAGGGCTATTACACTATAGCAGCGCCAGCCTCCTGACTAGTGTGCATATGCAATAGTCAGTAGGCTGGCCGGCTCTACCATAGTGTATGCAGTATTAAGAGATAACATTCTGAAGGTATGAAAAAACTTTGAGATTCTTGGTCCGCATGTTTTTGGCCAAAAAAATGCTCAAGCCACCCCCGGCTTACAACGGGATCTCAGTTGGGTGGTCCTACTCTATATTATCTCTCACTTGGGTCAACTTCAGACCTCTCACTGTGCCAAATGGCCTCCAAAATGCAAGAGAAAAATAAAAAAGCACTAACCTTTCAGAGCATAGTGCATTGATATAACAGCCTGTGGAGGTAGGCGGTGCAGGAAACCAAAATGGAGGTATCTACTTCTCCTTATATAGTTTAAAAGCAAATATGTGCCAAATACAACGTATAGTTCTGCACAGAAAAACATTTCTGAAAAAAACACTGCGAAACTGGGTGCCACTGGCATGGCTGTGGCACATATACATATGCACACAGTCCAATACCAGTGGCACACCACTGCAAAAAGGGCAAAAATACACATGGAAATCTCAAGCCACCCCCGGGGGTGGCTTGAACATTTTTTTTTGGCCAAAAACATGCGGACCAAGAATCTCAAAGTTTTTTCATATATTGTATATAATAGCATATATAATACTTTCAAGGAGTACAGTGTGTAATATAATTCATTTCAGGGCATATTATTATTTCAGGGCGTACACTAGGTAATTTTTAAGGGGGTCAAATCTATACTATAATTTCAGGGGGTACAGTGTTAATTTCAGAGGGTACAGGGATTAGTATAATTATTTTAGGGGGTACAGCGTTAATATCAGGGGGTACAGCGTGTCATAAATTCATTTCAAGGGCTACAATATATATTATAATTTCAGGAGGTATAGTGTTAGTTTGAGAGGGTGAAGCAGGTAATATGATTATATCAGGGGTACAGTGTTAATATCAGGGAATACAGTGTGTCATATATATTATTTCAGGAGCTGCAATTTATAGTATAATTTCACATGGAACAGTGTTAATTTCAGGGTGTACAGTATGTCATATAATTCATTTCAGGGGATACAATGTTAATATCAGGGGGTGGTATGCAACTTACCGTTTATACTTGAGTATACGCCGACCCGAATATAAGCAGAGGCACCTACTTTTGCCACAAAAAACTGGGAAAACTTATTGACTCGAGTATAAGCCTAGGGTGGAAAATGCAGCGGCCACCGTTAAATTTCAGAAATAAAAATGAATACCAATAACATTAAATTGGCAGATACAGACAGTTTAATATCCCCCATAGGCAGTTTAATGTCCCATAGGCAGGTTTATGTCCCATAAGCGGGTATATGTCCCCCATAGGAAGGTATATGTCCCCCATAAGCAGGTATAGGCAATTTAATGTCTCCCATAGGCAGGTATATGTCCCCCATAGGCAGGTTATAGGTGGGTATATAACCCCCATAGGCAGGTTATAGGCAGGTATATGTTCCCCATAGGCAGGTTATAGGCATGTATAGGCAGGTATATGTCCCCATAGGCAGGTTATAGGCATGTATAGGCAGGTATATGTCCCCCATAGGCAGGTTATAGACAGGTATATGTCCCCCATAGGCAGGTATATGTCCCCCATAGGCAGGTTATAGGCATGTATAGGCAGTTATATGTCCCCCATAGGCAGGTTATAGGCATGTATAGGCAGGTATATGTCCCCCATAGGCAGGTTATAGGCAGGTATAGGCATGTATAGGCAGGTATATGTCCCCCATAGGCAGGTTATAGGCATGTATATGTCCCCCATAGGCAGGTTATAGGCATGTATAGGCAGGTATATGTCCCCCATAGGCAGGTTATAGACAGGTATATGTCCCCCATAGGCAGGTTATAGGCGGGTATATGTCCCCATAGGCAGGTTATAGGCTGGTATATGTCCCCCATAGGCAGGTTATAGGCTGGTATAGGCAGGTATATGTCCCCATAAGCAGGTTATAGGCAGGTATAGGCAGGTGTATGTCCCCATAGGCAGGTATATTTCCCCATAGGCAGGTTATAGGCATGTATAGGCAGGTATATGTCCCCATAGGCAGGTATATGTCCCCCATAGGCAGGTTATTGGCATGTATAGGCAGGTATATGTCCCCCATAGGCAGGTTATAGACAGGTATATGTCCCCCATAGGCAGGTTATAGACAGGTATATGTCCCCCATAGGCAGGTTATAGGCTGGTATAGGCATGTATATGTCCCCCAGGTTATAGGCAGGTATATGTCCCCCATAGGCAGGTTATAGGCTGGTATAGGCAGGTATATGTCCCCATAAGCAGGTTATAGGCAGGTATAGGCAGGTGTATGTCCCCATAGGCAGGTATATGTCCCCATAGGCAGGTTATAGGCATTTATAGGCAGGTATATGTCCCCCATAGGCAGGTGATTGGTTTGCAAACATTTCGCAAAGAAGAATGGGGGAAAATACTACACTACAGTGCTCCGTAAGATGTTCAGAGCTTGGGCTATTTGTTTTTAAACCTAACTCTGCAATACACTTTGCCAGAACTTTATCCCTAAGCTGACTGGTATGTTCCTTGGATTTTATGATGCTGATTGTTCACCATTACTCTCAGGTTTCCACAAAATAGCTGTAGTTATACTGAGAATAAGTTACATACAGATGTTTTCTATTTACTAATTAGGTGACTACTAAAGGCAATTGGTCACACAGGATTTTACTGAAAGGTATCAGTGTACAAGGGGCTGAATACATATGCACGCCCCACTTTTCAGCTTTATCATTTGGAAAAGCACGTGTCATTTTCTTTACACTTCACAAATACTTGCTACTTTGTGTTTCTCTATCACATAGAGAAATATTATTATGTGAGCAGGGACTTTGCTGCATTGTGCTACACTATTTTCTTCACAATATGGAAAGTGGGGGCAATGTTATATGTGGACTGATTGGGTATAAGTGCCAGGGCTGCTTGGTTTTCCCAGTACAGAACATTATTCAACAGTCCAGACTACAGAAAAGTATAACCAAATAAAAATGTAATTGTGCAAAATATTTGGGCATGTTACCCTATAAGTAGCAAAACCTATGGAGTAAATGCCCTATTTATAAAATATTTCCACCCCTCTTTTATACACATATAAGTGTGTAGGTTGGGCTTTATAGTCTGTCACATTTTGGGAAAATGTATTGATAACATATATATAAAAAAAACTTTAAAAAAAATAGTTTTCAGGACATTTTCTGATAACTACATAGAAATGAAAAAAGTGAGTTTCTCTACTATATATTTTGTAGAATTAAGGGTTTAAGATCTTCAGGTCATTATATCCATTTCAAGCCAAACTACGCAATCCTGACTTCCTGCGTTGGTATTGTTTGAAGTCTCCTTTATTAACTTTACATCTGACAGTGCATCCTGGTCGAATGTTCCTCTAATTTTAGCTATCGTAGGTAGCAAGTGAAGACAACCCCCTTTGGCAGAGAAGGCCAGATAAAGATTGTTTTGTCTTTTTCCAGGCTGTTCTTTACAAATTACTAATGCTTCCTGTAGGACTTCAGAGTGTCCAACAGTTTGTTGACATCTGTGCAAACAGATCTAAGGAGAAATGATTACGTGGACTGCGTGACACTATTCTTTGAGAAGGAAGCACATAGGTTGTTACTTGCATTCAGCGGCACAAATACTGACACTAAACTGCTTCCTCAGTCATGGTAGCTACCTGCAGCCAAAATAAGTGAAGCTCACTGCATACATTGAGTTCAATACCAGCTGTAAACATTCATATGCAATAAGCTCCACCTAGTGTTGACATCATGCAGTCAGAATAATTCAATTTATGAAGTATGAAAAATTAAGCTCCCCTATACACATTGGCACATAATTTACAACCTAACAATGGAAATTTTCAGCCTTAAATGCATAAGAGTGTGGCATGCTGTTGTTGGATTTTACTGGAAGATGAAATAGAGATCTACATTTTATGAATATCTTTCTGTCTTGAATATTTCTTTGGTGCTTATTTCTTTGGTGCTTGTTCATTCCTTCCAATTACTCCCAGGTGGGATGGAAAAATGTAACATTTTAAAAAATGGACAATAACTTTATAAAGTTGTAGACATTGATTTTCTCCATGCAGAGAGAGAAGAAAGAGAAACAGGAGGCAGCCTTCCTGGTCAGGGGCGTAACTACAGCGGGTGCAGAGGTAGCAGTCGCTACCGGGCCCTGCAGTCTGAGGGGGCCCATAAGCCCTTCTGCTACATAAGAAGACACTAGAATTGTAAATGGCACATGGTAGCTGGGGGGCCCATTTCACTTTTTGCACCAGGGCCCCGGAGCTTCAAGTTACGCCTCTGTTCCTGGTGTAGTGTGCCAAAACTTTAAGATATAAGTAGATAAACAATATAGTATGCACTCACTCTATATAGAGTTGTGGAAGCATAGACGCAACTCTAGACAGAGTATATATCCTGCAGCCGCTCCTCACGGCTCCTTCACCCATTGCCATAGCGAGAAGTAGAGTCAGTATAGAGATAAGTGGAATCGGGCTGACCCAAATACACTGGGAGAGATATGGAGCTTAGTGGCGCTGGATAGGAGAACTTCAGGTTTTTTACTTTAGTGACCTATGCAGACCTGATGAAGTGTTATTCTGTATGTATTGTCCAGTTTTCTTAATAAAGATGTTTGAATTAAGGAACCTGATGTGCTTCTGAAGTTCTCCTATCCAGTATCACTAAGCTCCATATCTCTACCAGTGTATTTGGGTAAGCCCGATTCCATGTGTCTTTATTTAAAAAAGGTAGAACCTATTCTAACAATTTTTATAGGAACTATAGGGGAAATGTATGAACAATGGCGCTACCTCAGCAGTCGTACTTACCCAGGAAGTTAGTGTAGTATTCGTCAGTATGTATGAAAGTGTCTCACAGCACTATTTAAATGTGAGACACATTTGTGCGGCAAAAATGTGGCGCAAAAAGTGTCTGTGCCAAAATTTCTCTCAGCCTTGCCACTTTGAAATTTGTATAGTTTAGTCTGAACTTTTTGTGCCACATTCTGTCGATCCATATTTATTATTGTGTCTAATCTTATGAATATGGTGCAACATTCCCCCTGATAATTGGCACAGACTAAAATGCTGAGGATGTCAGACTTGTGCCAGTTTTTGGCGCACAACAGTTCATACATACCGTATGTCAGACAGGTGCAACAACTGTTTTTTTGGCGGACATCACGGTAAATAACTGCCACAGCCCTGTACCCTATAATTTCTATATATGACTCTTCCTGCAATCAATGGTCATTACAATAGCCATAGCAACTCTAGGGGCTGACTCAGAAGCAAGAAAATTGTACCTTATTGCAGGAAATAAGATGTTGGTGGCCTTCTGCTATCTAGCGCTGCTATGTGGGTTCCCTGATATACACCACTCAGAAAAAGTTAGGGATATTTGACTTTTGCTTTAAATTTTGGTTGCGTTAAACGTACCTGGAGTTGTGTGGCATTCATCATCTGGTTCCACAGGGCATGGTTTACAGTGAAGCGGTCATCAGTGTGTGATTTAGCCAAAGGATGTCCACTTCTTTGCATTTCTGTGACTCTTTAAGTCTCTCTGTATCTCTGTTGCAACCTGCTGATGACACTCTAAGCTCAGTGGCCACTTCCATCTGAGAGCATCCTGCTTAAAGCTGTGCAATGGCGAGTGACTGTTGATCATTTGTAAGTTGTTGTCTTGGTCTTGTGAAGTCAAAATGTGAACAGCATGATGAGGAGGACTGGTTAAATCCCAATTCAAATTGATCCCTTAAATTTATTGGGCGATAGAGGGATCAAACACCTGTTGTGAATTTTGCCATTAAGCTCCTTATTAGAGATCAGCAAATTGTGCAAAAAGTACGGAAACATTGAAAAGTTGGACATGTGCATTCTAAATTTAAGAGATGGTCTCATTTAGTAAAGTAAAAAAAAAAATCAAGAAATTTTATGTTCATCCTGAAATTTCAAGCAAAAGCTAAATATCCCTAACTTTTTGTAAGTAGTGTATGGTGCTACTACCCATATCTTCAAATGTTGTTACTTATGCTGCTATTTCAGTTTCCTGTCACTTTGTAGTTGGTCATTTTATTTTGCCATGGTTCCCTGTGAATTCTAGGTACACGCTCTAGTTGCACTCCTATTCATAACCTTACAACTTGACTTCAAAATCACTTGCACCGCATAACAAACTCAATTTTGCTAGTTTTCTCGGCTTAGGTAACTCTGCACATGGCACACAGTATAAGCACTAGAAGCAATTAAACACTTCCATTTATAAAAACTTTGACGCAACCAGGTTCCATTTTTATCTTTACATTTTTAAAAGGTCTGTAAAAAATCTGGAATCTGGTTCCTGTTAGAAACTTCTCCACTTTTCCTTTGTACTAATTTTGATACATTTTCCTATTTAATGCTATATATATTATATTCACTTACTGATTATGAACCCAGAATACATTTATCATATTGTTGGCGTGTAAATCTCTAGTAAAACTGTGAATTCATATATGGTTGTCAGACGGACAAGCAAACAATCTGTCTCTAAAATGGTCTTTAGTTTATGACCGGCATGGCTGAAAGCTAAGGGCAGAGACAGTTATTGTGATATTTTTATCATGTGTGGATTACAACAATGAATGACAAAAAGTTTTATGCAGAATTAAGGAGTTTTCCCATAACTGTAAATCCAAATAACAAATACAAAGCTGCAAGTAAACTTATTAATTTACATAACAATAGCTGTATACAAATGAAACAATGCTGATTGCTACATTACTCCATCGCCCTCTATTGGTCAGAGGAGAAAAATAAATGCAATGTGAAATTCTGACTTGTTTGCTGTGATCATTGTCTCCCCATGTATCTCCTAATTTAAATAACATACATTAAGTTAGTAAGCAAGAAGTCTGGGACAAAGGGATGGCGATATAACTGAAAGTGAGAGTACAAAGGGTTTGTTTGTAGTATGTTGCCATGAGTAATCTACATGCTGCCTTTGAGGGCACTGCGAACTCCTGCATAGCCATCAGTGGCTTTTGCCCCAGGTAAAACTGCCAGTGCCCCAAACCTGTGAGCAATCCCTACATAACTACCACCCTACTGAGGAGCCCTTTGTAACTACCAATTTACTGGGGGACCCATATACCTACAACCCTACTATGGGATCTATATACCTATCTACTAGGATACCCTATATACATTCCTACCTAAGCAACCTATTACCAACCTGCTGGGGGTCCCTATACACCTTCCTAGCTGCTAAAAGTGGCTATAAATCTACATACACGGGGACCCTGTGTACCTACTTACCTACTGGGAGACCTATATAGATACCTACTTATCATGCTGACCTACATATCTACTTTATTTTTTATTACTTTTTTTTTTCTGGTATGAGCTATATACTTACCTACTGAGGGGGCCTATATACGTTTTTTCTTACTGTGGGGGACTATAAAAACTACCTACAACTGGCCATATATATCTGTCTGAATGGGCTTATATACCTATCTAGCAAGGGTACCTATGTTATGGAATGTATAAGGTGAAATGTCTATTTCGCCCACAAGATGGCACATGTGTACAGGCACACCAAGATGGCCGTTAGTCTCAACTATTTTGCCTCCTTTGAGACAAAAGGAGGCTGTACTGGTGAAAAGTATAGATAAGAAGAGTGAATAGAGCTAGTGGATGTATGTCACATGTTGCCTATGGAATATTTGAATGCGGCATGTTTAAGTCGGCTATATATACCTATACTGCACAATAAAGACGGACAGAATTCACTGGACTGCAGGCTGTCAGTTTGTGATTTCTTTCTCTGGCACATGTCATTCAGTATACTGATTCGACCCCCCACTAGGACATCGGGACCCTTTGTGGTTCTGTCTACAACACCTATACATCTATTTACTATGGGACTTATATACTTACCTAAAAAAGGGGTTTTTATGTGAGGGGGGGCAATCGTTCTAACAAAAGTGGAATTCGTTTAGAATTTCGGGAAAACTTCGGTTCGGAACAAAGTCAAAACTTTGGGGTACTTGGGGGTTTGAACGAAGTGTGCTTTTGTTTGTAAAAGGGCTGCGGCACATGGCGCTAAAGGGGGGCAAACCCTTTGGGGGGAAAAAGGGCATACCCGGGGAACAATGCAGGATAAAGAAAAATCAGAGCCCGGGGGGGATTCTGTGACGTCACCGCCTAATAAGAAGGGCGCGCGCTGGGAGCTCACACTCTCTACTGTACTCCAGGGAAGGTGCGGGCCCGGTGATAGCTCTTGCTGAAAAATTGTTTTTTTTATATAGCGATTTTTGTGGGGGTTCGCTTCTCTCAGGGTGTTCTCTTAATGTTCTATTTCTAATTTTTTGGGGTATTGGATCTGAAATCCATGGCGCCCACTGCGCTGCATATCTTTCAATTCCAAGTGGGATCTAAGCCAGTTCCTGTTGTATTCATTTAAAGAAACGCGTTTTTTTACAATACAAATTCATTCTTTTTTGGCTGCTCAATTCTTTGGCGCATTTAAACCCCCGGGGTTAATTAAGCATTGTTTTGTGGTGTGTGACCCCAAAAACCGTTTTTTTCAACGCCAAAATATTAAATGTTTCCTGTGCCTAATTACAAGAAGGTTTAAATTACAACTGTATTTTGTTGGTGGCGTAGAAAACACGAAAATTTGAAACCCCGTTTTTACAAAGCTACTATTTTGGGTGGGGCTAATTTTTTGGGCGCAATTTCATCCAGGGGTTTTAATTTAAGGTTGTTTTGCTGGTGTGCTGCCCCCAAAGAAAAGTCTTTTTCAACCCAAAATATTCATTTTTTTCCTGTAGCCTAATTCAAAAGCAAAGGAAATTTACAACTGTTCTTTGTTGTGTGGATAGAAAAACACATTGTAACACGTACAAGTACTATTTTGTGGGGTAAAATTTTTTGGGCGAAAATTTCCCATCCAGGGTTAATTAAGCTTGTTTTGCTGGTGTGCGCCCCCCAAAAAACCGTTTTTTTAACGCCAAAATATATAAATTTTTTCCTGTACCCTAATTCACAAGAAAGGTTAATTTACAATGTATCTCTTGTTGTGTGGGTAGAAACACCCCCAATTGTAACACACTCCCAAAGCTACTTTTTGGGGGGCTCAATTCTTTGGCGCAAATTTTAATCCAGGGGTTAATTAAGCGTTGTTTTGCGGTGTGTGCCCCCCAAGAAAACCGCTTTTTCAACGCCAAAATATTAATTTTTCCTGTAGCCAAATTCCAGAAAAGGTTAATTCCCAAACGTTCTCTTGTTGTGGGGCGTAAAAAAACCGCAATTGTAACCGCTACAAAGTCTATTTTTTTTGGGGTCATTCTTTGGGAAAATTTACACCCGGGGTTAATTAAGGTTGTTTTGTGGTGTGCTGACCCCCAAAAAAACTTCTTTTTTCAACCCAAAATAAAAAAAATTTTTTCCCTGTAGCAAATTTCACAAGCAAAGGTTAATTACAACTGATCTCTTGTTGTGTGGTAAAAAAATTTGAAAATTTGTAAACACGCTACAAAGCTACTATTTTGGGGGGGCTCAATTCTTTGGCGAAATTTACTCGGGGGTTAATTAAGCGTTTTTTTGCGGGTGGAAAAAAATTAAAACCCTTTTTTTAAGCCAAAATATATACTTTTTCCCTGTAGCCTAATTCACAAGCAAAAGGTTTAAATTTAAAAAATGTATCTCTTGTTGGTGGCGTAAAAAAGCAATTGTAAAGCTAAAAGCTATGTTTGGGCGGCTAAATTCTTTGGCGAAAATTTTCACCCAGGGGTTATTAAGGTTTTTTGTGATGTGCTGACAAAAATAAACCGTCTTTTTCAACCCCAAAAATATAACATTTTTCCTGTAGCCTAATTATGTCCCGAAGGTTAATTTAAAGCTTGTTTGTGCTTTTCATTTAGTAAAACCACAGTGTTTTTAAACGGCACATACAAGTTAAATTTTTTTGGCCATTTGTGGAGCGCAATTTATACCCAAAAGGGTTCCAAGCTTGTTACTGGGTTCTTTGGAGTAAAAAAACAGGGTGTTATTTTAATATACAGATATCATGTTTCAACAGGTTGAATTTTTGAACAAACGTATGTCGACGAGAGGTGGAAGGCTCTGCACCTGCGGTGGAGTGGCAAAACCCCTTCCTGGAAAGGCCCGGGTGCAGCACGCAAGGGGGGACGTGCAGCAGGGGTCATCGGTAGGCCAAACTGCCGGGTATCTACGGCCGTTTTTGTTCAGAACCAAGGGTTTTTATTTGGGACTAGGTATCTCTTCCCCCCAGATGACACTGAAAACCCCAGCGAGTCGGTGGGCCCTCAGCACCTTAGGGGCATGGCCCGGGAGGGGTCAGGGGTTTTCCCCTGCCCTCAACCCGCCTTCCCCCCATGGTTTCCCCCCCAGAGATTATTATGTGGTTGGGCTCAGGCCACTATATAGCGGGATGAAAAAATTTGAGGGGGCAGCCCGCAGCTACTTGGAAGCGAGAAATGGGGCAAATCCCCTGTTTTGCAGTAGGCAGAAAAGTATAGATGTGGAGAGTGGCATGGGAGGTTTTTGTGAGAGGTCAGCCTCGGTTTTAAAGCCCGGTGATGGGACGCAGTGACGTTTTGAAGCCAAAAATAGATGTGTGTAGCCGACCGCACTTGGGGCCAGGTGAGGCAAGGGCTTCATATATAGGAGAAGGGGCGTCAGTTTGGGTCAGGCAGCAGCGCAGCCAGCAAGGGGCATGTGGCCCGTGACAGCAGGTAGCAGCAGTGTGAGGTGGGGCAAGGGCCACGGGGAAAAAAAACCCGCTTCGGGGGGCCCGGGGGAAAGTAGCGGCACAGGGCTCTGAGGCGCGGCGGCAGTAGTCACTCATTCGGGGGTTTGGGCGGTAAAATCCGATACTCGGCGTGTGGCTGTTCTTTGCTAAGACACCGGGGAGTGAATATGGGTATATGTAGAATCTGTGGGCAGAAAGTAAAGCGGGGCCCCAGGGAGCTAACTTTGGGGCACCCGGCCCTGCGTCAACCCATGCAGCGTCCCCATCCGGTGGCTGGGAGAAACGTGGCCAGATGTGGGGGTTTCCATCCTGCCCCCGCAGAACGCGAAAGCAGCGCCCAGTGGCCGCATGACATTCGCCGTAAAGGCTCACCCCCTCTGCAAAGGGAGCTGTTTCTCTTTGACATCATCTCCCGGTCCAGATGCTTGCTCCTCGATATCATGGCGCCAGCGTCTTTCCGGGGCGATTGCAAAGGAAAACAGTAGCGCCCAAACCCCCCTTCAACGGGTTTTAAGTTTCGGCCCCCCCCCCAAGGGGGAAAGGGAAAAGGTTTTAGGAGATGGAGAGCCTCCTTTTTCCCAAAAATAAGAAAAATTTTTAGAAAAAGAAGGGGGGTCCGTCCTTGAGCTTTTGGGTTTTTTCCAAGGTGAGGCAGGCGGACGTCTGGAGCTGTAACTAGGTGGGCCGTACATGTCCTTTTAAAGGCCACCCCGGGTGAATGTGCTTCCAGCCCCGGCACACCAAAAACTTGGACAGGGGACGCCGCTTTTCCTCACGTTGTCAAATGTGCCCCCTGCGCCAATGTCGCCTCCCCCTCCTCCACCACCCCCATCTCAGCCTCCCAAAAATACTGTCCATCATCCAAAGTGTTTGGGCAAACACGGTGTCACGCAGTTTTACCCTGGTTTGCTCGGGAACGAATCACACAGGGGAGGAACTGTCCCCGTCATGCAGCAGAAAGATGTGGGCTTTTTCCCGAGCCCAAATGCAAATTGAAACCATGGGAGGACAAAGGGGAACATGGGTCCCTGCTGCCCGAGGGGGTGGGCCATGGCCCTGCATGGCGCACGTGTTCAATCTGGTTGTGAAAAAGGGCCTGAAGTCTTCCACCATTTTCAGAACACGATTTTTACCCAGGGGACAAAAAGGGGAGGAGCGGAGCGTGGAGGAGGTGGGTGGGATGAGGAAGAGAGGCAGAGAACCCCCCAAGCACCGTGGCAGTATACGTGGAAAAAGGAGGCAGGAGCCCTCGGGTTTATTGTGCAGATGGAGGAGCATGCTTATTTGCCCGGCTAGTGACAGCGAATAGTCAGCATCCCGGCAGAGGGAGACTTTGGCTTTTACCCCTTTTAACCCCCGCTACCGGGCCAAAAATGGGAGCCTTTTTCCCAGCTTTTGAGAGGGAAGACAAACTCAAATACATAGGGAAACCTCCGTAATCAGTTGGCTGCTGCCTATGTGCGGAAACGTCCCTCCTGAAGGTCTGACGGGGTTTCCCCAGCGCTCACTACTATGCCCCGGGTGTGGGGGAAAGGGGGGGGGGGGAGAGTCCGCTCCATCAGTAGTAACCTAAGTTGGAGTCACTGTGGGCTTTTCCCTTTACCCTCCTAGTGAGGAGGGGAGTCGCAGCGCAGCAGCAGCAGGACCTGGAGCAAAATCCCTGAACCAAAAGGTTGGGCCTACTTGGAACACATCTGCCCCCTCAGTTAGAAGAAACCGCTGGACTACTGGGCAGCCAAACGGATGTGGGCCCCAAAAATTTCCGAGTTTGCGTGGAGAATGTCTGCCCCCGGGGTAGTGTGGCAAAGGGGTGTTCAGTGCGGCGGGGGCCATTTATTACCCCAAGGAGAAACCCGTTGTCCCGGGAAATGTGGGAAGACTACCTTTGTCAAGAGAATCAGGCGTGGACGGCCGGATTTCCACCACAAACCATGCCTTAGGCGTCAGTCTGGGTTAAAAAACCTGCCCAGCCCCTATTTGATGCCGCGACCCCCCCTGATGCCCCACACTGCTGCAGTTTTCATCTGCCTTCCACCATCTTTACCGGGGCTGGTATTGCCACCCCTCAAACTCTTTTTCATTGTGCCCCTCTATGCCTCATGTGTGTGCTGTTGTGTTGCCGTGACACCCCACTGTGCCATTGTGCACTGTCTGACCTCATGCTGCTCTTGGCTGCTGCCCTGTCCTCAACTGTGTCATTGGCCCCAAATCCTGCCCCCCATTTTCCCCTGCTCGCTCCAAAATTTCCAACTCTTTTTCCCCTTTTTCCACCCAAATTCATTTCCCCCTAAATTATTTTTTTTTTACCTCACATTTTTTTTTTTCCACTTGTGGCTAATATGTTTTGCCGCCTCAAAAAGTCATTGTGCCATGCCGATCTCATGCGTGTGGCGTGACCTCCACACTGTATCATTGTGCCACTCTGTGGCCTAAAAACTGTTTAGCCCCCTCCAGAAGTCATTGTGCACTGCCTGATTCATACTGCTGCCAGTGCCTCCCCTGTGTGATTGGCCACTCTGTGGCCTAATACTGTTTTGCCACCCCCAGAATGTATTGTGCCCTTTTCCCACCTCATGCTGGCCCCCGTGCTCCACTCTCGTCATTGGCCACTTGTGGTTCCCCCTGTTTTGCCACTTCCGAATGGGCTTTTTGCCCCTGCCGACCTCTTTCTGCTGCTGTTGTGACCTCCAAACTGTTTGATTTTGCCTCTGTGGCCCCAATTTCGTTTTTCCAACCTCAGAATGTCATTGTGCCCTCCTGACCTTATGCTGGCTTTTTGGACCCCCCACTGTGTGATTGTGCCCTCGTGGCCCTTTATTTTTGCCACCTCCAGAATGTATTGTGGACTGCCTGCCCCATGTGCTGCCCCCTGACCTCCGCTCTAGTCATTTTGCCACTTGTGGCTTCCTCCGTTTTGCCACCCACAGAATGTCATTGTGCCACTGCCTGACCTCATGCTGTGCGCCGTACCTCCCCTCTAGTCATTGTTTCCATTTGTGGGTTCCTCCTGTTTTGCCACCCACAGAAAGCTTTTGCCCCTGCCGACCTAGCTGCTGTGGTTCCGCCGTCACCTCCCCACTTGTCACTAATTTGCCACCTAGTTCAGCTTGTTTTTTTCCGCTTTTGCTGCATGACTTTATCGGCTACATTCCCGCTTCAGTTTTTTTTTAGTTTTTTCCCTCTGAAGTGCCCGGGAATTTTTTAAATGAAGGGTTTTAAAAACGGCGGCAGTCATCTGGTGTCATATAAAACCAACTTGTTGAAAACCAACCCAACTCCCCCTGATATTAAGCAGGCACAACGTTCTACGCAACCTGCAGGCTCTGTGCAGCCTGGAAAAAGCTGCTTTTTAACGCGATTCGTGCCGAAGTAATTTGGAACGAAACGAATTTTGGCGGAAAATTCGGCGTCTTGACCGAAGCGAATTTTTGAGATATTCGCCCATCTCTTGTTATATGCCTACCTACTGGGGGTCTATATACCTTCCTATCTAATGGGGGCCTATATAAGAAAGATGGGTATCTCCACATCCCCCACAGCAGTTACCTGGCTTTTCTATCAGGAAAGTGGATTGCTGTGGGAATGGGGAGTCACCATGCTTTCTTATGTAGACCCCCATTAGATAGAGAGGTATATAGACCACCTCTCCCAATAGATAGGTAGGTATATAGGTGTTGGAAAAGTGAGAATTCTAAAATGTCTGTATAGTAAATTCTGCAGAGACAAGTCATTAAGGGGAGAGGTCATCATGGCAGTCTGGGCTGGATGGAGAAGATAAAAAAAGGAAAGACTCCCATGAAAGAAGATATTACCTCACTTTATGTTACTGTACTGTAATTACTTGTGTTTGCAGAGCACCTGTGTACAACTGGCGTCTACCACTATCTGGTCGCTGTATGGCAGTTAAATATGTCTGCAGAGCGCCTGTGTACAACTGGCTTCTACCACTATCTTGTTACTGTATGGCAGTTAAATATGTCTGCAGAGCGCCTGCATACAACTAGTATCTACCACTATCTTGTTACTGTATGACAGTAATATATGTCAGCACAGCGCCTGCATACAACTGGTATCTACCATTATCTTGTTACTGTATGACAGTAATATATGTCAGCACAGCGCCTGCATACAACTGGTATCTACCACTATCTTGTTACTGTATGACAGTAATATATGTCAGCACAGCGCCTGCATACAACTGGTATTTACCACTATCTTGTTACTGTATGACAGTAATATATGTCAGCACAGCGCCTGCGTACTGATGTCACATGTCGTGGTCGTATTTGGTCATGGTCTGCCAGCATTATTTAGTCCTTTAGTAGTAACATTATTGGGCCTTGGTATCGTAGGATTCTCTTTAGTACGTATGGTATATTTGCTCCATGTATAGGTGTATTATTCGGTAACTGTATAACTATTTATAAGTTATTACACTGTCATGCATATTAAGCGCTGTGTTTCTGAAGGCAAAAGGGGTAATTTTTATGAAAATTTACTAAAATTGCACAGAACACGTGAAAATCAAACTTTTTTTAGATTATTTTAATTAGTGTTAGGCTAGGTTCACACGGTGTATTTGCAGGGAGTAATTACGCCCCGCAATTACGCCATGTGGCTGGGGGCGGGAGCGTGGGAGGGAGCGGGGAGCCGGCACCTCACCGGCCCATAGACTTGCATTACCGGCGGCGCATATACCCCGCGGGTAATTCACATGTCATTTATCTCCCTCCTCGGCGTATTCGCCGAGCAGGGAGAGGAGACGTAATCCAGAGTTCTCTATGAGAACTGTGGATTACCGTAATGACTTGGACGTATTCCAGCCGTAATTTGCGCACTCCGGCGCGTAATTACGGACTGAAATACGTCCAATTTTAAGCCGTGTGAACATGACCTTAGAGGCAGCGCTCTGTAGATTTTCTCTGACAGACGATTCCTTTGTCTGTCTACTGCATCACTCATTGGTGAACATGAATGTGCCGTTCATCTGTCTTGTTGAGCTGCCAACTGATCTCTTCTGTACAATGTTAAACTGGGATGTCTGGGGGCGTGGATTCTTGGGGTCCATCCTACAGCTACTATACGTGACTGCCCATACTGCATATGCCTCTTGCTTTCTGCTTCTTTCTATGCCATTCTCTCTGAAAAGCAACTCCAAGCCTGCCATGCCCAGAGGCCAAATGGGGTTTCCCCTGCGTCCCCGTGAGCAAGTCCGAGCCTACTCTGTACAGAAGAGATATGGAACATAGATGTAATATGAAGGGGCTATTTTCTATCCAGCTTGTTGGCGGAAGACACTAAGGGCAACATGTATCATTTTTGGCACACAGGTGCCATTTTCTTGTGCGCATAAAAGTAGTGTAGAATGCACCTGAATCTATGAACCTGTTCTACTGCGGGTCATAAATCAGGCGCATTCTAGCGCAAAAGCAAAATTTCAGGCTCAGGTAAGCCACTTTTAAAGTGGTCTACCTGTTCCAGCAGTAATGCACCTGGATTTGCCGTACTAAACACAAACATGTCTAGCTCCATACGGTTGTAGTGCGCCCGCCTCCCGATCTCAGGCACATTACAAATTGCCGCGGCCGCTCTTTAATACACCTGATATTGGAGTGTGCCTGGTTACAAATAGAGCGTATGGAGCTGCGCTAGTCTTTGGGCTGAAAAGATGCCAGACTTCTGGCGCAGCCCCATACGTACATGTCCCCAAAAATGATGCACTGGCGTCCAGGGGTACAGTAATACCTTTAGCTATTACATTTGGTCTAGAATATGTAGATAACCAAGAGTCTTGCAGATTAGTGCTACTGCCCAACCATAAAATAGGATCAGACCAGAGCAATAGAGGTTGAGTTACAGCATTTTTTTATTAGAATTATCATGTATTTATGTTAGCCACTAGAGTTTTTCTTCAACTTGGTTTGTGGGATAGATCCTTTATTACTGATGTAATTTCTTGTGCAGATGGGATCCGAGGCATGTAGAGAATCCGGTGTCTTCTCTGCTGTGTATACAGACAGCTGTTGCCATGAGATCAAGGAATAAATTGTGTATAAAATAAAACTGAATAATTCACTGAAAAGATAAATATTTTACATTGCAAAATAAATCTAACATTAATGAAATGCCTTTATAAGCCCCCACTTAATGAAAGGATCATGACTTTACACAGTTGCTTCATTTTCCGTTGCTGATGCATTGGAACAATAACAAAGGAAACTGGTGATGAACTATTGTTAATAAGAGGTTACCAGAAATTAGCTGGTTTATCTGTGGTGGAAAGTAGAAGTGTTTTGAGACACAATAATACATTGTTACATAGACAGACATCCATCCAGTTCAGCCTATTGTCCTAAAGTGTTGATCCAGAGAAAGGCAAGAACCCCCATGAGGTAGAAGCCAATTGTCCTCATTTTAGGGAAAAAATTCCTTCCCGACTCCAATTTGGCAATCGGAATAAATCCCTGGATCAGCAAACCTTTTTCAGAATCCTAGTCAATATAAAGCAATATCTACACACCACACAAAAAGGTCAGATTTTCAGCGGTTTTAGTATTTTGAAACCGCTGAAAATCCCACCATTTAAGCAGCCCAAATATTGTAATACAAAAAACTACCTGTAGTCTGCACACGTCTTTTTTTTCTGCTCGTTTACTGATTTAGGAAAAATGACAAAAAACGAAGTCGGGCATTGGACAACAAACGGTGGCTTTCCGATGGTTTTTGTCCTCTGCTATGTAGCCCTAGCCTAAGGAATCCCTTTCTATGTTTATGTAGAAACTTTCCTTCCTCAAGACGTAAGGATGCCCCCTTGTTTGGATACATTTGGGTAAAAAATAGATTGGGGGAGGATCTCTTATTGACCTTTATTTTAAACAATTTATTATTTTTCCCCCGAAAGCGTTTTCTTAAACTAAATAACCCAAACCCTTGCTAATCTTTTGGGGTTTGCAGTCCCCCCTTTCTTTCATTTTTTCATTTGAACCTGTTCAAGCCCTTTCCATGTCTTTCCTGTGCACTGGTGCCCCAAAATGTCAAATTTCCATGTGTGGTCAACAGTGATTTTTATAATGGGAGAATAAAGTTCTATCATGTGCCCCCTAGCCCCTTTTTAAAACCCCTTTAAGACCTTGGAGTATGCTCGTTTGGGATCGCGCGAACTCTAAAGCAGAGTTCGGCGTCGGGGGCGGGGGTCAGTGGATATTTTCAGCTGCGTCCCGCAGGTTTGGGCCCGACCCGCGTCACTCGGGGGGGGGGGGGGTTAACCCCTTTAAATTTTCGCGACAATCGGGTGCAATAACTAAGAGAGAGAGGAGGAGATCGTCCTCCGCGTCTCTGTTGGACAGCAAGATCCCTGCAGCTCCCGCCTTTGACAACAGCACGGAGGGACAGAATGCCTTCCCGGGGTTTTCTTAAGTCCGATGCCCGCATCGGACTGACAGTTGTCTTGGAAACCAGTGCCCGCAACAAAGTGTGCATTGATTCCTATTTAATTTAGAGATCTAAGATTCTCATTCATATCCCCTGTGGGGAAAAGTAAAAGAATATGTGAAAAAGTGAAAAAAAAGTGATAAATACATGATAATAACATACAACACGAAAATATAATAAAACCACGTAACACCGCCCTTTTCCCATTATCAAATACGTCAATCGCCAACATAAAAAGATCTCAAAATTTGTAATGTACCCAGTATTTGTTTAGATCCGAGGTGCGTAACGATATGCCCTAAGATATCTGTCAGGGTTAATTTACCCCGTACGTGAACGCCATAAAAAAAAAAAAAAAACATACTCACAGATCTAGATTTTTGTTATTCACCGCAGCACTAATACAATGGATAAAAAGTGATCAAAACGCCTATAAACGTCAACGTATGTACACTATTAAATACATAACTTTATCACACGCTAATATTAAAAAGTCTCAACATAAGCCTGTATATGGAAAATAAAAAAGTTATGGCTCTCGCAGAAATAGCGATGCATAAATATTATTTTACAACACTAAAAATACACTTTTTTTTTTTTAATAGTGCTTCATCATTAAAAAAAAAAACTATTTAAATTGGGTCTTCTCCATACATCGTTATCGTCCCAAAGGGTAAAGATAACATATTTTGGTGAACTGTACACAGTGTGAGCTGTTAAAAATAAAAAGTAAAAAAAACTACTAGGATATGCCAAGTATTTCTTCACTCTGCTTTCATAAAATCACGGATGTAAACGATCAAAATGTACTCACATGGACCCCACCCAAAATGATACCAATTAATAACGTCAACTCATCCCGACAAATATACTAGCCTGTATTCTGCTACAGACACAGAAAAACTTAAAAAAGTTATGCTTATAAGACTATGGCAATGTAAAACTGTGTTTTCCTGTTTGAATAAAAAGTGTTTTTTATTGTATAATTGCTGTAAAAAAATTAAAAATATATACAAGTGGGTATTGACATGTTAATTGTATCGACTCTGCTGAGTAAAGCATTTCATGTCATACTCTAAGCAAAGAGTTGACCGCATATAAATAAATTAAAATATAAAAAACTCTCAGGATTGCTGTTTTTGTTAAAAATCGCATAACATAAAACCGTTATTAATACTGTACATATGTGTTTGTTGGCAAACCCATTATGGTACCAATAAAAGTATCGCATGGCACCCCGCAAAAAATCAGGCCACTACCACACGCTCTGACACCACTGCAAATTAAAAAAGTTAGGACTGTCAGAAATAGGAAACATAATAAACGAATTTTTTATTTAGACCTTTTTCTTTGGTGTAAAAGTTCATATATCAGAAAAAAACTATATAAACTAATTTTACCTGGCAATATGTCCCCACCCTAGTAAAGTTATACTTCTCATTTACACTGAACGGGAACGCTGTAATAATGGAAGCACAATAAACAATGGTGTGGAACTTCGTTTCCCCACCCCCCCCCACTATTTTACATGGCCCAATGCTAAATTATAAACGATGAGAACAAACCCTGTGCACCCAAAATGCACAATAACACCCCTAGTTGAGATCCTGCAGGAGTGTTGAATCTAAACTTGGGGCAGGGCGACTTCTAAGGTTTCAACCTGTTATGGTACTTAATGGGTCTTTGCAAGAATGTCGACATGGGCCCCACCAAAATCTGCGTTCAAATGAAAATAGACATTCCCTCCCTTGTATGCCCTGCACATGCTCCCAAACAGCAGTTTACACCCACATGTAAGATTACTTGCCCGACGAACTAGATGAAATTTGCTTAAACAAAGTTTTGGGCGTTCTTTTTTCAAGGATTCATTGTTACTTTATGAAACATTTTAAGCTTAAATTGAGAATTATTTGAAAAAAATATTGTAATTTTCCCAGCCTTATGATAAAAAAAATTTGTGTATCTCCTGTGGGGTCTGATTCGATTTTACCTCAACATACACACTGTATATATAGACCTTAGAGGGGATTGTATGTTTCCAATACTGGGGTCTTTTAGGGGTGTTTAGTAAGTATTAGCCTTCAGGGGCCTCTTATAATTCACTGATATTGCGCCTATAATTAAAATTGCATTGAACATGAGCACAGGAGTCCAGTTAGGTGTGCTCCTCCTATTCTGCGGCTTATGGTTGAGCAAATAATGCACACTTGGGCCACATATGGGATATTCTATAAAGGCCCTGACTGGGGAAAATTGATATTACGTGCGCTTTTGTTCCTAGTCACATTTACCGTATTCAGTGAATAATGGCACTAAATATTGAAAAAATCTGCAAAAAATAGTGAAAATTTTTTAAATTTCACTCAACTCTTGCTTTAATTTCTGTTGAAATACCTAATGGTTAACAAACTTCTAACACACTCGTTGTAAAATACTTTTAAAGGGGCTCTAGTTTCTTTAGAAGGCTGTCATTTATGGGGGGTAATTAACTATGCAGTGCCCCACAATGCAAGTCAGACACTTGGACTATGGTCCACTAAAAAATGTATATTGCAAAATTTTACTTTGAAATTGTGAGAAATTAACTTACTAAATTTCGACAGCCCCTAATGATTTATAAAAAAGGTCTTTTAAAATATGTATGCAACATATAGTGG
This sequence comes from Phyllomedusa bahiana, assembly GCA_025379985.1. NCBI lineage: Eukaryota > Metazoa > Chordata > Amphibia > Anura > Hylidae > Phyllomedusa > Phyllomedusa bahiana. The sequence goes on along the minus strand of JAODAL010024469.1, from coordinate 17,341 downwards.
CACATATGGTAGTTGCTAGTTATAATAATATTTGGTGGTGAATGATGATCTTGTCTTAGACGCAGCTTTTGAACTTTCAAAATCACAGGATTTTTCAAATTTTTCATGAAATTTTGATATTTTTCACAAATAAAACACATATCCGGATTGTATGGATAAAAATTTTCTTACTAACCTTTAAAGGACAATGTGTCTCTCGAAGGGAAAACAATCTCCTGTATTATGGATAGGTAAAAGTGTCACAAAAGTTATTCTCCATATAGTAGGGAACATGCCAGATTTCAATAAATTGGGCTGTGTCAGTAAGGCTAAAAGGGCTGGGTCCTTAAAGGGTTAATTACACCCTTGATACCAATTTTGCTTGCAGCACTGCCTGGGCACTGGCTGTTACAATTTAAGTTTAATGTCACTTGGATCCCAAGTCATTATCCATTCAGTGTTTTTCCCATTTACAAGTAATTCATGAAATGGATTTTTTCATTCCCAGGTGCATATACCATGCAATTTCTCTGCAAGTTTGGCCTCTTGACAGTGCCACCCATTTTTTAACAATCTGACTTGTGTATACTTTATGTGAGAATAACTTTTTGACAACTTACCTATCCATCGTGTTTTAGAGATGGTATTCTCGTGTCACATTGTGCTTAGTTAGTAAGAAATTTTGGTCAAAAAAATCTTGTTAACGCTGCGGGATAAAAAATTTCTCAAATATCGTTGAAATAATTAGAACAAATTACTATTTTTAAACTTCGAAAATTTCTCCGTGTAAGAGTTATTCTAAAACAGAACAAGGTCATATTTACAGCTCAATGGCTGGACTAAAGACTGAACCCACTAGAAGGCATCACAAAGCACCCTGTGATTCTTGGGAAAGATTAAACAGGTGCAGATAATTGCTTTCAGTAGCTCACACACACTACCACTTGGGGGACAATTAGAAGGTAAAGAAATGGAAAATTCTATTTGATACCTGTTCACAGCAGTATGCAGAAAAAACACGGTATAATAACATGGGGGAGATGCTCAAATGCAAAGTAGAGATTAAGGACAACCACTCACAGCATTCTATGTATGAGGATGGGTGGTTGCTGGTATGGATATTTTAATGTGCAGATTATTATCTTCTAATATGTCCCCCTAGTGGTGGGGTGTGTTGGACGATCTGATCTGCATATTACTCTGCACTGTTTATTCTTCTCCCATGTAAGCATAGGGGCTTGTGTTGCCCTATACTGGGTTCAGTCTTTAATCCAGCCTTTGAGCTGTAACAAAAAAAAATTTAAAATGGGCTTGATGTGTTTTTGAGGGTAAATTTCATACATTTTCTTGTGAATTTTTCGGTAAATTGTTAGTGTGGGACTAAACCTGATGTGCGTTTCTGAGGGGGCCTTGCACTAATAAAGTGCTGGGTTTTGCCGTAATCGATAGTTGTGACATAGATACGGCTGGCGAGCCAGCATGGGGCCCCATATGTACCTGTATAAAGGCACATCCTTTGTATCGCCTTTTCTATATGCAAATTATAAATTACCAGCAACCCTACTCCCTCATACAATAGAAGGCGTGCACATCTGTGTGGTTGTCTTATACGGTTTTTTTTCGTTTGTTTGTGCAATCTCCCATGTATTATACTGTTGGTTTTCTGCATTCTGGTGTGAACAGCTATCAATCTATGTGCAGTTTGTTATCAATCTAATCTATCCTTCTTAGTGGAGGGGTCGGGTGAGCCTCTGTCAAACTATTATTTGCAACCGTTTTATCTTTCCCAAGTAGCACATATATGGCCTTGTTGTTTGCTTCCTATGTGTTCATGGTCTTTAGTCCAGCACATTGATGGCATGTAAGTATGCTTTGCTAGGTAGTTTTAGGTTGTAAAACAATGTCCCATTTTTCTGTTGTTTTTCTTAAAGACAGATTCTACTCAAAATAGTTTATAACTAGTAGATTTGCATCATTTTTAAATGTTTTAAATGTTGTTTTTATGTTCTTTTCAAGACAGGGGGGCTTTAGATATTGTAGTAGTTATTATTAGACTTTTTAAAGCAAATTTTGCAATAAATATTTTTTTAAGGAACCAGTTACATTGTGGACGTGCACTGTTGAGTGGACCTATTTGTTAGATCACCCCTTAAATGACTCTTTTCCGAGAAGAAAGAAAACTACACACCACTTAAAGTCAAGTAACCTTGCGCTGACAGCAGACAAAAGAAGCTCCCTTCTTCTGTCTGTAGCTTAGTTGTGGCGATCGTTATAGATCGCCGCATCTAAAGGGTTAATCTAAAGGGTGATCAAGGCTGAGGCCAGCGGTTATATACTGCTCTTCCCAGGTAGTGATCATGCGGGGCTCTCTGTTGAGCCCGCACGATCTGCAGGATGTACTGGTATGTCTATTTGCGGAAACGCACTCCCCACTAGCATGTACCGTCCAAAGTCGGGGAGGGGTTAAACCTCATCAGCCCAGGCCACCAACTTATCAAAATCCCTTTGTAATAAGAAAAAAAATAGTGTAGCACAAAGGAGATTCACTGCTCCTTTGCATTGATATTTCATAAATAATAGGGTTTTTTTCTTGCTTCTTATGACTTATGATTATATTTATAATTATAGGTTTTTATCTGATACTTACATTGAAGCTTTTTTTCTTTCTTTAACCCCTTAAGGACCCAGCCAGTTTTGGCAATTACTGGGACACCAGCCCTATTTTTGAAAATCTGGCATGTGTCACTTTATGTGTGAATAACTTTTTGACACTTTTACCTTTACATGTAATATGAATTTGTTTTTTCTGACCACATTTGTGCTTTAGTTACTAAGAAACTTTTATCCATACACGCCTTGATTTTTTTGTGAACATATCATAATTTCATGAAAAAATTGAAAAATCTCGTTGATTTTTAGTAAAGTTCTAAATGTTCTGCGTGCATACGTCAATATAATCATTCACACACAATAAGAGTTTATAACTAGATTCTTCCATATGTCCATATAGGGGGTTTGGCATCTTTTTTAATGTACCTTTTTTTTTATATATTCATTAGAGGGCTTCGAAATTTAGTAGTAATTGCTCACCATTTGTCAAGAAATTTTGCAAGATACATTTTTTTAGGGACCCCCCCAGTCCCAGTTTGAACGTGGTTTGTGGGGGCCTGTATGTTAGATACCAACATAAATGACTGATTTAAGAATCCTTGACCACTTAAAGTATTTTACAACAGTGTTTAGGATGTTTGTTAACCCTTTACAGGTATTTCACAGAAATTAACCACTTAAGGACCAGCCATGTTTTGACCTTCCTGACACAGCCTATTTTTGAAATCTGACTTTGTCGCTGTGTCTATGTTTGTGTGAATAACTTTTTGACACATTCTTACCTATCCATGTGATTCAGGAGATTTTTTCTCTCGTGGGACATCATTGTGCTTTAAGTTAAAGAAAGAAATTTTTATCCATACATTCCTTGTTTGATTGTGAAAAATATCTAAAATTTCATGAAAAATTTGGAAAATTTGCGATTCTGAAAGCTGCAATAATTTATGCGTGCACGGACAGATATTTTTTACAACAAATAGTTTATTAACTAGATCTAACATATGTCCACTATGGTTGACATCTTTTTTAAATGTCTTTTTTTTTTTTTTAGACATTCGAGGGTTTGAAATTTTGTGAGTAATTCTACTTTTTCAAGAATTATTTGCAACTTTACATTTTTTTAGGGACACTCCTGTGCTGATCGTGGCTTTGAGGGGCCCTCTGCATGTTAGATACACCATAAGTGAACACCAATCTTGTCGAAACTAGGTACACACTTACGTATTTGCTAACACATATTTGGAAAGTTTGATAACCCTTCAGTATTTTTCACAGAAATGTAATGCAAAGCTGGAGGGTGATATTTAAAATTCAACTTTTTTGCAGATTTCAATATTTATTCAATTATTCACTGGGGAATTACGGTAAATGTGACTAGGTAAATGCAAAAACTTTAAATATTCATATTCCCCCAGGTCTGCCGTTTTTAGAGATATCCCATATGTGGCCTAGTGCATTATTTGGCTCACAACGTTTAAGCCCCAGAATAGGAGGAGCACCATACTGGACTAGGGGGGTTCTCATTTTCAATACGATTTTATTTTAGGCGCCATTTCAGGTTTGGGGGACACCCTAAGGTGCTTCAAAACTTAATAAACACCCCTAAATTATAGACCGTCATCTGGAAAATACACCCCTTAATGAATATATCCAGGGGTGCATTGTGGATTATAGACCCACTCAGGTGTTCACAATTTTTTATTTAGCATTAAAGGATGTGAATATAATAAAAAAATTTTTTTCAAATAATCTGCAATTTTAGCTGAAATTGGTTAATATATACTAAGGAAATCCTGGAATAAAGTACCCCAAAACTTTGTTAAGCTCAATTTCTTTTCATGTGTCGGCATTATCCTACCATGTGGGTGTTAAACTGCGTGTTGGTGCGCATGCAGGGTGGATAAGGGAAGGGAGCGCTATTTGGCTTTTGGACACGCAGATTATGGTGGGGACCATGTCGCATTTGCAAAGCCCCCAAAGTAGCAGAACGGCGAAACCGTCAGAAGCGCCATCTCTTGGAATTCAACACATCATCAGGGATCTCATCTAGGGGTGTTACTGTGCATTTTGGTTGCCAGGCGGTAGTTCCATAGTTTTTTTTTAGCATTGGGCTAATGAAAAATGGGGGGGAAAACGCAGTTCGGTCATTGGTTTTTGAGTTTCAATTTATACTGCATTCGACGTGCAGGTAAATGATGTGAGAACTTTATACGATGAGGGGTCGGGTACAATTACAATTATATAGATTTTATATGTTTTTTTCGGTTTTATTACTTTTACACAGTAGAATTCGTCCTATAAATAAATTTCGTTTTTTTGTTGTCCTATTCTGACTGCCTCATAACTTTTTTCATTTTGCTAGTCGTGCAGAGCTGTGTTGGGCCTTGTTTTTTGAGGGGATGAGTTGAAGTTTTTTATTGTACCATTATGAGGTGATTTGATGCTATGTTTAGGTTTTTCTGAGATGTTTTGTTCTAAATACATGCAAAAATCCTTGGTAGTGTTTTTTATTTATTTTTTTTATGCGGTCAAGGGTACGGTATATATGTCATGGTAGCTTTACTCGCAGGTCTATACGATTACACGTACCATTTTGTATCGTTTTTTATGTTTTACTGCTTTTATACAATAAATACTTTTATTCAACTGGTAAAATTCGTTTTTTTTTGCATCGCCATTTGTCTGACAGAGCCATAACTTTTACATTGTTCTTGTGCTTGGAGCTGTTGTAGGGACTTGTTTTTTGGCGAAGATGAGTTGAGTTCGTTTTTTTATTAGTTTCATTTTTGGGGGGACAAGGCTTTTTGATCGCTTTTAAACCATTTTTGGAGGAGCAGTGTGAGAAAAATACTGCAATCCTAGTAGTGTTTTTTATTTTTTATTTTTACAGGCTCAACCGTTGCAGTATCGTGATAAGTTAGCTTTACTCTGTGAGTCGATTTTACGATTATGGACCCGAAACCCTATTTATATAGTTGTTTATATGTTTGAAGCACTTTAAAAAAAAAAAAAAAGAAAGATGTTTTTAGTGTTAAAACAATATTTATGCATCGCTATTCTTCTGAGAGCTATACATTTTTTATTTTTCTGTAATACAGAGTCTGTATATTAAGGACTTTTTTTTGCGGGATGAACTGACAGTTTTTTTTGGTACAATCTTCAGAGTTTACTAGGAGTTTTTGATCGCTTTTTATTCAAGTTTATGTGCCTAGCGGGTAATGAACAATAATTTATTTCTGTGATGTTTTTTTTTTTTTTTTTGTTACGGCAGATCTCTCCGTAAGGGTTAATTAAACTGACTGATTTATAGGGCACAGTTCGCTAGGCATGCAGGCGATTACCAATATAATGGAGTAACTTATTTATTTTTGATCTTTTATTGGGGCGGATTGGCGTTTGTAAAGGGGGGAAAAAGGGCGATGTAGTTTTTTAATTTTATTTTCGTGTTTGTATTTTCCTTGTTTTTCATTTTTTGTACTTTTGCACATTTTATTTTACTTTTCCCCATAGGGGATTTGAATGAGAGATCTTTAGATCTCTAAGTTCATATAGGAATCAGTACATAGCTTGTTGCATATGACTGGTTCCACTACTGAACAACTGGTAAGTCACGATGCCGGGCCAGCCCCATCAGGGCACGGACGGGCATTCGTGGACGTCTCAAGGACTAACCGGAAGGCAGTCTATGCCTTTACAGTTATTTGCCTCGTCTGTCAGGGGCACGAGCTGCACGGATCGCCCCATCAGTGCGCTGCTCCAGAGACAGGGTCGCAGGAGGTGAGATCTCCTCCTGCGTCTCTCTTAGTTATGCGAACACGATGGTCGCGATAATTAAGGGGTGTTTTATACCGACCCCCCCGGAGCGATAGGGTTGGGGCCGACGCTGCGGGATGCAGCTGTATTTACAGCTGACCCCCGCGCCCCCGTATCGCGCGACTCTGCTTTAACAGTTTCGCGCGATCCTCAGGAAGTATCAATACGTCCAGGTGCGTTGACACACACACAAACGACCTGCGACGTATGGATAGTCTAAGGTCGTTAAGGGGTTTTTTTAATAAGCCAAAGTCGGAGGTGGAAATTTCATAAATTTCACTATTTTTGCAGATTTTCATATATTTATCCATTGTTCAATGGAATACAGTAAATATGACTGGTATTGCAAACGTATTATCAATTCCCCCAGGTCTAGCGTTTTTTTTAATTATCCCTTATGTGGCCCATAGTGCCATTTTTTGGCTCAAAAATAAGAACAGAATTGGCAGGAGCACCTACTGGACTCTGGGGGTCTCATTTTCAATGCAATTTTATTTTGCGCCATTTCAGGTTTGAAGAGGCCCTACCTAAGGTGCTATAAACTTATTAAACAACCACCTAAAATAGGACACACAATTGGTCTAAACTTACACCCCTTAAGTGTCATATTATAAGTGTGTAGTGAGTTTTATCGTCCCACTGTGAATTCTAAATTTTCTTTTTAGAACTTTAGGAACGTGAAATTAAATAAAAAAATTTTTCCAAATAATGTGCAATTTTAGCTTAAAATGTTTCCATATTTACAAGGAATCACTGGAATATAGATACCCATAAACTTTGTTACACATTTTTACAGTTCGGCAATTCCTTACATGTGGGTTGGAAACTGCTGTTTGGGCGCTTGGCAGGGCGTACTTGGGGGGTCCTGGCGAGCGCTTATTTGACTTTTCCGGATAACGCAGATTTTTTGTTTTCTTTACTTTTCACTTACGAAAGGGTCTATAAAAATTTGTGTATTTTGTTGTCCTTTTTGACAGTCCACTAACTTTTTATTTTGCTGTGTGCTGCAGCTGTGTAGGGCCTTGTTTTTTGCGGTGTTGAATTGATACTTTTTACTTGGTACCATTATTGGGGTGTCAATACAACACTTTTCGTTCACTTTGTATTATAGGTTATTTGCTGAGGCGTTGTGAAACAAATACAGCAATCCTGGTAGGGTTTTTTATTATTAATGATTTATAGAGGTCACTCTGCTTTAAGATAAGTCATGTAGCTTTATCTCAGTAGATCGATACGATTTCAGAATTAATACATTTGTATATTTTTTTTATTTTTTACTGCATTTCTTTTATACATTAATATCAATTTTATTAAAACAGGAAAACACATTTTTGCTATTGCTAGTCTGTGAGCCATTATCTTTTTTATTTTTATGTGTATGGAGCTGTATCCTAGGCTTGTTTTTTGCGGGATGAGTTGACGTTTTTATTGGTATCATTTTTGGGGGGGACTAGATTTTGTTCAGTTTTATTTCCCGTTTTTTGGTAGGCCAGAGTGGAAGAAATACTGCAATCCTTGTAGTGTTTTTTATTTTTTACAGTTGCTCTCTGTGCAGTATCCGTAATAAGTTAGTTTTTCTCTGTGGGTCGATACGATTATGGTGTTACCACAATTTTTATAGTTTTTTTTTATGTTGAAGCACTTTTAAAAAATATAAAAAAAGTATTTTTTGCGTGTAAAAAGAATATGTTATGCATCGCATTCTTTCTGTGAGCCATAACTTTTTTATTTTTACGTATCTGGGCTTTGTTAGGACTTTTTTTGTTTGCGCAGAAACGACGTTTTTTAATTGGTACAATGTTGGTGTTTTTAGAGAGTTTTTGATCACTTTTATTCCATTTTATGTGCTGAGGGCGCGAACAAAAAATTCTTAATTCTGTGGTGACTAGTTTTTTTTGTTTTTTTTTTACGGCGTTCAACGTACGGGGGAAAATTAACATGACAGATTTATAGGCAGATCGTTAGCACGCGGCGTTTCCAAATACGGGTTTATTTTTTTATTTTTTATCTTTTTGGGGGCGATTGGCGTTTTGTAAAAGGGGAAAGGGGGTGTACTTTTTTTATTTTATTTTTTGTGTTTGTGTTTTTACATGTTTTTCACTTTTTTTTACTTTTTACATTTTTTTTTTTATTTTTCCCCCCATGGGTTTTTGAATGAAGATTTTTAAATCTCTCATTCAATGGAATAAATGCACAGTTTGTTGTTGTGCACGGGTTCCATGACAATGTCCACACGATCCCGGGCCTGCCCACAGGGCACGGCCCGGGACGTGACGTCACAAAAAAACCCGGAAGGATCTATCCCCCTCCGTCCCTGTCTTCGAAGGCGAGCTGCAGGATCGAGCGATCTGTGCTTATTTTCGGACAGAGACCAGGAGGAGCGTCTCCTTGCGTTTTCCTTGTTATTGCGACCCAAAGGTCGCAATAATTTAAAGGGGGTTAACCGGGCCCCCCCGGAGCGATCCGGGGGTCGGGGCCGGCGGGGGAGTCACGAAATTATAACTGCCCCCGCGCCGACGCGCGAATTGCTTTGGGTTGGGGCGACCCTCGGGAAAGTTCATACGTCCGGGTCGTTAAAAAAGGGGGCCCGGGTTTAATTAAAAAAATGATTTCTAAGCTAGGGTATTGTAACATCATTTTGCCTGACATAAAACCTAAAATTATTCTGAATTCTACACCATTATATACTTAAAGTGGTTGTAAAATAAAAAATATAACTAGTATTTTCCTGCTCTGCCCCCAGAGTTGGTGTTCCAGCCCTCATTGCCAATTAGTTTCTACATCTCAAATGTTGTGCATCCCTCACTGGCCCCATGTCCATGTAAAATGATACTATAAATGAGATGGGTAGATTTAGAGCAGCTCACAGAAGGAATAGCAGCTGTGTTCTTCTCTATTTGTGTTGGAGGACATCTTGTGGCAGAAAACTGTTACTGTATTAAGAATCTTTTTTCATTTAGTTTTTTATTATAAGGCTAGGTCTACACTGCATTGGACAAAAAATGTCCCGAAAGCGTACATACAATTGTATTGTATGGGAAGACAGCAAGAAAACTAAAAAAACGCGGGGTTTTTATACCGCATAGGGGAAATAGCCGGGCCCCAAGCCCGGGAGAGAAAAGACGAGCTGTGTGAAAGGAGCTGTTTTTTCTGTTTCGTCTTGGGGGCCACCGAACAATCGTATCTTGGCACTTTTAAAAAAACTAAAAGCCCGAAGATCGACATAAAATGTGCTGTAGCACAACTAAATCTAACGCATGTTCCACCTTGTATGGAAAAATTTTGTATAGAGATTATTCTTAGTCCTCGTGGGAAATTAGGCTTGTTTTCAGGTTAAATGCGGGAGTAATTACGCCCCCGCATTACGCCGTTAGGGCGGGAGTGGGGGGGGGCCGTCCTTCCCCGGGGCCCAAGACTTGCATTACCACGGCGCTTATCCGCCCCCTGTAATCACTGTCATTATCTCCCCCGCGGCGGTTCGCCCGAGCGGGGGAGGAGACGTAATCCATAGTTCTCTATGAGAACTGTGGATTACCGTAATGACTGGGCCATTTTCAGCCGTAATTTGCGCACTCCGGCGTGTAATTACAGACCGAAATACGGCCCATTTTAAGCCATGTGAACATGGCCTTACACACAGGGGTTCACTTATCTGTATATTATCTGGGTCTTGCTTCTAATAACAAACTCCATGCCAGTTTCTCTTGTTTCATCGTCTGACACAAGCGAGTCTCCAATTTTAACATCATTCTTATTTATAGGTTCATTGCTATACACTGATTCAGTTCTATATTTATAGGAGTATGAATTACATGTTTCTGATACAGAGCTCCAAGTACAGGTTTCCTTTTTAGACTATGGCGGATTAGTTGAACTAGCATTGAATCTATTTCTTTAATAAAATGGTCAATGACGGTTGATGTTAGGGAGTGTTTATTTAAATAAAGTGGGGGTTTTTCAGTTCTGCCTCTGTGTTGTATTTTTTTTATACATTTTTCCACTGTTTGTAATGTAGTATCTGACAGACGCCTCTCAATTACTATTGCTGGAGCTTGGAGAGACATGTATGATAATAGACAGTGAAAGTAATAGAAAGTGAAGTTTTGTGTCTGTTTTTAGTGTAAATTACGCCTGAATCTATGAAAGTGGTTTTTGTGCATTCATAAATGGTGTCTAAAGTTCATCACACCTCGCCTGTTTGGCGCATTACGGAACTTAGGAGCTCCAACAACAAGTAATGCTCCAAACATGTGTAAAGGCTATAGATAAGGCTGGAAATAAAAGAAAAGTCATTAGAATAGCATCTAAGTGAATAGAAACTATGGTACTGATCCTGCTTGGTGAACCACAGGTCCCAGAATACTGTGCTGTGCTGGCTCTTGCTGTATGTGGAATAAGGGTGACAGCTGCAAAAATAAAATTTCAACACGTCACCACTGGGTTTTTTAAAATTTAAAAAAAAATTTTTTGGGGTACGCGGATACCATTCCCTATCCCAATTTTTTTGACGCCAAACTTCCCCCTTAAGTCAAGTGTCGTCATGTTAGGAAATGGAATCAAAAAGGATTCTCGGGGTTGGTAGGTAACCTCTTGAAGTGTCCATCCCCCCAAAAAACTTCCTACCTTTTCCCAAAAACTCTCCCCCAACACATCCCGCGCAACTGGATTAGACTCCAAAAAAGCTTTAGTGAATTTATTTGGTACTCCGGGCCCCCGCGATTCGAGGGATTTCTCTCCCGACCCAAGGCGCTGGCGAGGGGCCCCTTCCCAGATTGCGAAAAACCTACTTGCCCCGCCCACGCTAGACCCCTATTTTTTGACACACGGCTCCCATAGAAAATTGGGGGTCCAGCGCCCCGTGATCTATGCCCCTTTTCCCGGGCCTCCCCCCTGGTGTTTGGACTCCACTTTTAGACCCCCGGGGAAATTTTCCTTTACTTCCCTCCACCCCGAAACAGCCATTAAGAATCAAACCCTCTGAAACGTTACAGACCTCAAGGGCCCACTATTCCCTGTCAAAAATAACCCGCTGTTCCCCCTGGGTGTCTGTACTTCCTTTCTGGGCGGACAAAAAACCCCCCGTTACGGGCAGGGATATTAAATTGGGGGGCTGCGGCCACTGCTACCTTCTAACCTGTCCCCATTTCCAAGAAAAAAAATGAATTTAAAAATTGCCCACTTTTTTCCCCTCCATTTCTAGAACAAAGACCCACTAGGGGGCCCCGACCCCCTTTGAGGAATTTGGGTCCCGCGCCCGACCCTAGGCACCTCATCTCGTCCCCTTAACCAAATTTCTTCTCTCCCCTTTTTTCCCAGCCCTTTTCCCCCTTTTTTAAGGCCCGGGGGAAACGAGCTTCAAAAAACTTTTTCAGAACCCAAAAGGGGAAAAGTTTCATTCTCCGCAAAGGGGGTATGCTTGTAAGGCCCCGGAGAGAATTACAAGGTGCTTTCTGATGGGGACAGGGTCCCAGTTTTCCTTTTCCCGCACCCCAAAAAATGCTGGAGGTGTAACAATGAATGGGGGCAATGCCCACATTTGGGGGGCTTGATGTTTTGCAAGACTTTTGGAGAGGGATGCGAGCTATTCTCGAATGTACTGGGCTCCCCCTTCCTAAAACCCCCCAGGACCTATTAAATGCTCCCCTTTTACACCGGGGGGTTATAAACGGTCCTTGGGCAGACATCTCCCTTTAGGGAGCAAAAAAAACCCTTTTTCCCTTGGAGATGGAAACAAACCACCCCTCCTTCCCTGGCGGGAGTGGGGTGAGGAGGTGGTCTGACCCCCCGCATGGAGGGGCTATAGCACGAGCCCTGACCCACGCGAAAATTGATCTCACCTGGGGTCCGTGGGTACTTTACAAAGGCTCCCCCGATTCAAATCTCTCTAGGACCCATGACCTGAGATGGAAAGGGCCGGGGGATGGGTCCTTGATGGGGGGGCCTGGGTGACTTCCTCCCGTTTTCCCCTCTTGGTCGTGAGTGGGGCTGCGTGGCCCGGGGTCCCCACAATTCATACACGTTGCCCCCCCCCCCCCCCCCCTCCCCCCGTTTTTTGTTTTTCTCTTTTCCCCCCATCCCTTTCCCTTCCCCTTTCGTTAGTTGACAATTACTTGATTGTTTCACCCCTTCCTATCCCACATGGGGGCCTTACTCTTTTCTGCTATTTCCCTTTTTTTTTTGGTGCCCCACGTGCATAAGCTTAATTTACGCTCCCCAGTTGGCCAGCCCACTGGGTTTCCTGTGGGGGGGGATCCCCCCCATGGTTGGGATGTTCCTCCCGAATGGCACCCGTATACCGCTCTAAGGGTTTCCCGTAGGGGAAATTTTTTCCCGACTCCCCTGTTGATGTTTTTCAGTTCTTTTTGGTTTTCTCCCAACGTTTTCGATAATACTTAACTTCTATTTTTTGCAAATTTTTCCATGCCACCTCATTGAATATCTTCCTGGTGAATTTTTCTGTTTATACAAAATGTTTTAAAAAAATTTTAAATTAGAAAAAAAAAATTTTTTAGATTCTATTAAATATAAATACATTTAATAGGAAATATTTTAATGTTTTTGGGATATTATATATTTTATATTTTAATTGTAGTGAAAACACATTTTTTAATTTTTAATTACATTTTATATATTTTGATAATTATCATAAATTACTTTTTATTATTTGCTGGTAAATTTGAGAAATAAGGGAATTTTTTTGCCCTAGTAGAAAACCCCGAATCCACTCCACATTAAATAGTTTCGTTTTTCGAGCAAAAATTGCGCCTATTTTGCGACCCCTTTTTAATATGTGTCTAATAGTTCAATGTATGTGAAACGCCCCCCATAACCCCCCCAGAATTTCCCCCACTTTTTTGGCGCATTAAAAATTAAAGGATCTTTGAACGCGCCAAACATTGCACACGCTCACTTTGGCACATTTACGCTAAAAACCAAAAAAAACCTTTTTAACTGCATTTTTAAAGTTTTCCTGCATTTTTTGGTGGCCATCCAATCATCAGGACAGCAGGGGGGGGGGGGGGAAAAAACGTCACGCGAGGGGTGGGGATCTCATCGACTGCTAAAATAAAATTACCGATATTTTAAATTCATATTCCCGGGCCCAACCCCATTTGCAGTTCTGTCTGTTTCTGCTTGCTTGCATGCATGCACGAACACTATTTCTCAGTGACTTTTACCAACAAAAGCTGCTAGTTAGATAAGTTAGGGAGGGGGGCTACAGCAAGCTTAGGGAAAGATAGACAATAGTTAGGTATTTTTTATTGCGGCTGCTTTTTTTCCCATCTTTATTCTTTCCCCCAAAAATTTCATTTGTGGGGGTACAGCATGCAGGAAAAAGTCACAGAAATCTCTTCAAAAGAAATCGCTTTTATCTACTCTTTTTTCCTCGTCATCCCAAAAAGGGTTCCTGTTCCCAGTTGTGGGTTGATTGTTGCAAAAAGAGACGTTTCCAAATCTTTACCTTTTTAATATTTCTTTTTTTAAACATGGAAAAAAAGAGGTGGAAAGAGAGCAAGAAGGGGCCCAAGGACTGGAGCTAAGGTACAGAAAAAAGCACCCTTTCAGGCTCCAGACAAACACAAGCGAGCAAAAATCCAGTCGCAGGCCCGTCGGGCCCTGTCATCCCTTTTGGTCAGTGACATCTTCTGCCTCCTGGGGCCATTCCAACCCAAGTGGCCTTGTTGCGATGTCCGGAGCACAGAGAAAGACCATCCCCAGTGGGGCCAAAATTGCCCCACCAGCAACACACCTAAAACCCCTTCGCCTTCCACGAGTGGGAACCTGCATCCGTACAGCACCCGGGTCAAGCCCTTTCTTGTACCAGTTTCGGAGCAAAGAAAAGTTTTCCCCCCCAGTCATCCCAAAAGAAAACCCTGAATTTGGCATTGCCAGGCGTTGGCCTTGGAAAGGTTCCTTTCCCCCTGGTGGACACAGATGGGTTCACATGTCTGGCCCTCATACCCCCAATACGATCCCAAAGCAGGTATTTTTTTTTGCCGGGGAAAGGGTGTCCCTGCCCTAGCCTCCACGTTGAAGAAAATATGTCCATTGCTTGGCTGCACTGTGTCCCCCAAAAAGTCCATTCAACAACTCATGGCAGTAACCACGGTAAAGGGGGGTGTTAAAAATCTCATTTTTCACTGGGTGAGTTTGATGGTACGTGCCTCTGGTATGGTCTGGCGACACTCTTCCACACTGTTGGGATGGTGCAGAGTCCAGATCCCCAACCTGCAGTAGCACACTTCCCAAGAGAATCCAGGCCGTTCTAAAATTTAATCTGTTTTAAAGACCGTCAAACACAGGTCAAAGCTTTGGAGGGGCTCTGCACACACAGACAACTAGTGGCTGGGTGCTATAAACCCGGGCCCAGGCAGGTGGTGTCGACAACGGGAAAAAATCCCTTGTGCCCTTAAAATCGTAGACTTACCACATCCCCTTTCCTGGGACATGTCCCCGAACCTGGTTGGGCAAAAAAATTTTTCCCAAACGCTACCCCGGCCGTCGCTGAGGGAAAGGTCGAGGGCTTAGCTACACTTCTTCGAACCCTGCCAGCAAGACTGGGAAACGTTACAAATTTTTCTTGGCCTCCCCTCAACCGCATTGTTGAAGGGACCGTGGAATTTTCCCTTCCATTGCCCAAATTGTACAGCAGCGTAATCATTATCAGTATGAAATGCGATGGCCTGAGAGCATGGTGCGGACCTCGGGGGGTTTAGATATAGAGAGTTGAGGCGGGGGATTTCTGCATTCCTTGCCCCTTTTGGATGCCACCAAAAAAGGTCTCGGACAGACATTGTCGCATCACCATTGGGGCAAGTTTTTTACTGAAACAAACCCCTAGACATCGCGGCAGCAGGGGCCCACATGATAAGGAGGAGGTTTGGGCAAAAATCGACACAGACTTTCTTGACGGGGGAATTTGAAGGGCCCGACTGTTTCCCAATTTTATCATCTTTTTAGGCGGTGGTTTGAAGTCTAGATTGCGGAGGGAGAGTTCATCCAAGAGTAAGCGCATGAGGCACGAGGGTCGGTGACGGGGCAGGATGAGGAAGTGGAGGAGGATAGGGGCAGGGGGGGGGACACCCCCCGTACCGATTTCCCTTCAATGGGAAAAGGCTGGGCACGACTACGTAGGGAAGGAAATCTGTTTGTGCCCCCCGACCCCAAGGTTGGGGGTCCCAGCAGATCTCCACATAGTGCTTGGATGATACACCCTCAAGGAATCAAAATGCACCCCATTATGGGTGGCCCCCCTCCTTGATCCACTTACATACAAAAATGGGGCACTTTCCTTCCACCCACACAAATTGACAGTAAATCAGGAATTTGAGACAGTGCCACTGCCAACTTGGACATCTTTTTGCTTCTTCTTCAATTTTAATGTCAAAGTGGAAAAAGGTCAGCAATGTGCCGCAGAAATGGCAAATAGCCCCGCACAGAGCAGTGTGCCATAGCCCCTGGTTAAATTTTTCACTCATTTGTTACCACCTCACCAACAGCATTCAGACATATAGAGACCGCCACCTATTACTACTTCCTATTTTGTTAACATATTTGTGGGCCGCTTTTCAATTAGGGCCCGTGAAAGGAGTACTGCCCATACTACCCTATTAGCATCCCTGGCAGTAGCAACCGCTACATCCTGAGGTGTAACAAAAGCCCCTTAGACACATAAGAAGACACCGGTATTGGAAATGGCACAAGGTAACCGTCTCATTGTTGACATGGCAACATACTGGAACTCCACTTTCCACATGCTCCAGCAATTGTGGCAGCAGCGTAATGTCATTTTGCAGTATGAAGTGTCGCATGGCCTGAAGGGCAGTGGTTTGGACCTTGGGATGTTGAGCTATAGAGAGTGGAGGCAGGTGAAGGATCTCTGCAACATCGTTGACAGTTTTGAAGACGCCACCAAAATGGTCAGTCAGGACGATGGCGTTGTCAGCATGACCATTGTGGTCATATTTTTACTAGAACAAGCGTTAGACACTCTGCGGCAGCAGGTCCCAGCAATGATGGTGGAGGAGGCGGACACAGATGCAAAGTTTCCCAATTTTATCGGTCTTCTTTAGGGTACCAATAGGGCAGTACTCCTGCCAGTGGCCTTAAACAAAAAGGGGCCCAGTGATATGTTAAAAAATAGGAACTAGTAATGGGTGGAGCCCCATTTGATTTAGTTGCATGGGGCCCTAAAATGCTTAATAGATTACTGATGGCAACCCTGGCTACCACTGCACCCCCTATAACTACGGCCCTGCCAGCTGAACCTCCATGTTCCCTGTTGGGATTCTCTTGCTGCCACCACATATATCACATATTCTTGGGCCCTGGTGCAAAAAGTGATATGGGGCTCCTGCCAGTTACCATGTGCCATTTCCAATACCGATGTCTTCTTATGTGTCAAAGGGGCCCCGTAGCAGCTGCTACCGCTGCACCTCCTATAGCTACGCTGTCCTCATCTTTTCAGTTAGCCATTGAAATGAATTAATTATTTTAGCCTCTCAACTTTTTTCTGTGACTCTTAGATCCACATTTTCTTCACTAAGTTGTTCCACGTATCCAGTATACTACTATGGATGGTAATTCCAGCATCTCCTCACCTGTATAGGTATAAAAATTAACCCAAATATTTTCTCCCATTGACATTAATGGGGATCGAAGATCGGCTCGAGATCAGGTATCAATTCGATCTCAATCTTTTTAGGGATCGCTCATCACTAGGGGTGATATGTAGTCAAGATTTGACTGTACTATTTGGTCTTTGCATAGCAGTTGATAATATTGGTCTTAGTATACTGGTTTGTGCAGTAACAATATGGTAATAATATTTCATGCTTGTACAACGGTAATTTGTGGTAACTGCATGACCATTATTTAGAGGCATCATACATAGAAAATTATCTTTATAGCTATTTGTATGTATTTTTGTATATACAAT
>JAODAL010024468.1:0-60524 GCA_025379985.1 Phyllomedusa bahiana | reverse complement strand
TTAAGTCGCATTAGGCGATGTCTCCACTGCACATAAAGTCTTTTTTATAAAAATGCAGAAAAAACAACTGAATAGAGTTCCCATAGACTTGTGGAGTAAAAACATCTTGTTGCCTCCACAGAACGTCGTCTTTTCTGCTCGTTTTATTTGCTGGTCGTTTTTGATACATATTGCAAAACCGACTGAGCAGGGCAGAAATTTTACTACTGGAGTATAGGATAGAGAAACACACCGACCGGCACCAGGAGGCCACTGCAGCGTAAATTTTCACTTTACCCGTGATGGAAATACATACGGACAGTCTCCAAATATAGCCTGTTGTAAGCGGTGCTCTGCCCAGATAGTTAGGTATCATAGAGATCCAATATTCAAGAGAGAAGCATAGGCGGCACTCACTATTTCAGGATAAAAAACTTCTTTAATCCAGATTCAAGTATAGCAGCATAAAATCAGGACGGATGGCCACAGCAACGCCAACGACCGTTTCGCGCTATTCAGCGCTTTGGGTAAAAGGCATAAATCGGAAGTGACGACATCACGTCTTATAACCCCCTCCCTACCGGACAAAAGCCGGTTACAAAATAAAAACACAGTGCCCAACAGGGCATACATTTCAAAGGTTTATGTAAAACATCTATATAGGAAGGAGGAAAGATCGTTCCTATCGTTAAGACCCAGCACACCTAGTGCTTCAGTGCGCAATATCCACTGCGCTTCAGCCTGGAGCAGTCTCGTATGTCGATCCACTCCACCTCCCATATATCCAATCCTCTGTATGCCTGAAAATGTAACCACAGAATTGTCTTACCTATGTAGTATAGACCAGCTATAGATACTACATAGGTAAGACAATTCAGCCCCTTTTTATACGTATTCGTGAACACTTGTACTCTATTAAAACACAAAAAGGTGCTCCGCGATTCTTATCACATCTAAATGAAGTACATAATAATGATGCCTCTGTGGTTACATTTTCAGGCATACAGAGGATTGGATATATGGGAGGTGGAGTGGATCGACATACGAGACTGCTCCAGGCTGAAGCGCAGTGGATATTGCGCACTGAAGCACTAGGTGTGCTGGGTCTTAACGACAGGAACGATCTTTCCTCCTTCCTATAGTATGTTTTACATATCCTTTGAAATGTATGCCGTGGTTGACACTGTGTTGTTATTTTGTAACCGGCTGTGTCCGGTAGGGAGGGGGTTATAAGACGTGATGTCGTCACTTCCGATTATGCCTTGACAAAGCGCTGAATAGCGCGAAACGGTCGTTGGCGTTGCTGTGGCCATCCGTCCTGATTTTATGCTGCTATACTTGAATCCGGATTAAAGAAGTTTTTTATCCTGAAATAGTGAGTGCCGCCTATGCTTCTCTCTTGAATATTTTACTATTGGAGTCTATGTAAAGCACTGAATGTTTTTGGGTGCCTTTTTTTTGCAGGAATACACCGAAAGAAAAAGCGCAAAAAAGCTTCAAAAACGCACCAAAAAATGCGCTAAAAAAAGGCCTTTTTTTTCAGCAATTTTGACAGGCAGCGGACAAAAAACTCAGTTTTATGAAAGTTTTTAGGATTTAGTTTTCAGGTCGTTTTTGGTCCACTGCTGTGTAGACATAACCTTAGGGGCCGTTTACACGGCACAGTACAAATACCAGTCAGTTTAGCCGACCGGTATTTGAACTGTTTTCGGGCTATGCACACGGGCTATGGCGGGGGACGGCTTTTGTCCACAATTAGCGTAGAAAAGCCCTCCCCCTTCCCATAGACCTGTTCATATTCCGTCTGAAAAAAAGTCCACAAACCGGTGCCGTGAGGACATGACCTTACTGTTATGTTTAAATATTCCAGTTTTTTTTTTTTAATACTGTATATTATACAACATTTTGGACACTGTTCACATGTAGCAATTTTTATGCCCTTTAAAAGCCGATTTAAATATATTGGGTATTTTATATCAAAGCAGTAAGACTGTCTTTGTTGCCCACAGCAAACCAATCAGAGCTCGGCTTTTATTTTTCCATGGCAGTTTAGAAAAATAAAAGCTTAGTTCTGATTGGTTGCTATGGGCAACAAAGACAGTCTTACTGCTAGACAGCTTTGATAAATGGGACCCAGTGACTTTAGAGCAATTCCTATGTCCTGTTTTTGCACTGGGCTGTGTTAACTGTAATTGCCATTTCCAATATACACTATGGGCAACATGTCCGAAAATTGGCATCGCCGCAGTAGACTTTAGGCTCATTTAATCAGTGTAAAGTGCGCCTGAAAGTATGATACTTTCAAAAATCTGGCGTCTGGTATACCATGCATAGTAAACGTAATGCCCGAAAAAGGCGCAATTGCAACGCATAGCATATCTCTGTTAGAGTATGTTATGTGCCTATCGAGGCGCATTGCGTAACGAAGGCGCATAGTGTATGATTACTAGTGTATGTAATGCCTAAATAGGTGCATTACAATGTGTCATGCCCAGCGTATAATGCACCTACTTTTGGTGTATTACAGTTTATTTACATCGAGAATATGGCGTCAAGAGTATTTTTGCCGCAAAATAGACCAAATAAAACGGCGCTTGCGTATTGGGACAAGTCACCCTATGTGTCCTTTCCAATGCATCTATTGCATGGTTTATTTCTGCAATCTTGAAGAAAATAAAAATCCAGACCGCACCTTGTCAAAGAATAACAATGACCGTATCCTTGGGAAAAAAAAAGAAGGGACCACAGGCTGCGCACCTTTGTATTGCACAGAACACATTTACTTTGAGTGAGTTCCTCATGTGCTCGATAAGGGCAGCGGGTTTTTCTGAACTCCAAATTCTAGCGTTGTGGCGAGTGACCTTCCCATTGAGGTTAAAGCTAAGCGCATCGCTGGCTATCAATAAATTCAGCCGTGCAAGTCAGTGCAAAAGTCCAAGCGTTCGGTCTGTCATCTGGTTCCTCGAGAAGTTGGAATGGGTACTGCCAACAACACAGGCATTATCGTAAGACCGGTCATACTGTGGTTAGTTGCACCTGTAGTTCCATACTTGTGAGCCTGCTGGCCTTTCTTTGTCTACGCTTGTACTCTGCTTAAAGGGGTTGTCTCACTACAAGGATTGCATTTTATGTTAAAGATCTTTCAAAAACAAGTCACTTTGTAATATGTGTCCATTAACAGTGTCCTACCTATTCCTCGATATCTCCTCTTGTATGAGCTGCATCAGTTCCTCAGGTCACTATAGCTACAGACCTGTTTGATCTTTCCTGATAGGCTGCCAGCACTGGTTGATATAGCTACAGACCTGACTTCTACTGCAGCCTAGTGGAAGCCATTAAACACGCCCCTGAATTCAAAGTTAAACAAAGAAAACAGGACTAAGGTAAGATGAATCAATCTAGTGAGACAACCCCTTTGAGTCCTATTCAACATCTCTTCTGAAGTTTTGGGTGTCCTGGACTTTTCCTATAACATAAGCACCCAGTAGTTTTGAATTGAATCACCCAACGTGAAATGCCGTTTCTAGGTGGAGCACATTTGCCATATTTATTCTGAAAGTTTTCCTGTACTGTCACATCATATCTTGCATTTGCAAATTCCAACACACAAAAATCTTTTTCTTGCTTTGATGTCGCCGTCTCATGTCACACTATGTAAGCACATTTTACATTTTGCTCCTGAAAATGAAAGCTGCTTTGATGGCTTGCAGTGGGCGACTAAGCCATCGTCCATTTACCACTGGTGTTATTGTAACTACAGCACTGGATTTTCTTAAAGGGGTTGTAACATTTTATTAAATGGCCTTCAGAATAAGGGGACAGTGAAAACAAGCAACTTTGCAATTGGATGTCATTAGATAAGCTGTCTTGTTCTCACAGTATTCCTTATCTTCGTTTTCTGTAAACAAACTTCTCCAGTGCTGGTTGGATAGTCGGATCCCACCTCCTTGCATTTTATTAGCTGAGGGCTCTAATAATTTACATTCTGTTCTGCCCCTGGACAGCCGTATTCACGGAGCTTGCATTCCTGCCTCTCACTCAGAATTAGGGGCCGACAACAATTTCACTCTATACAGCTAGCTGCCTCCTCATTGACATTGCAGCTGTCTCTATAATCAGAAAACATCAGAATTGTGCCACGGTGCCTTAATGCTCCTGCGTGTAAGGGGCCATAAAAATTTCACTCTGTACAGCTAACTGCTCCTCATTGACACTGCAGCTACTGCTACAATCAGAAAACAGCAGAATTGTGCGTCAGTGTTTTATATAAACATGAAGGGAAATGGATCTGTGCTCTGGATGGATTGAACTGTACCAAACCTCCAGCTGTGAGATTTTGTGGATTTCATAGAAGACTGTTAGATGAATGCGGGCCTGTGGTATTAAACGCTCAAACAAAAAAAGAGGATGGGGAGGGACGTGATTTTTGGAGGGGGGATACACTGGGCCAGTTTGAACAGTGAAGGGGGGGTTGATGTCTCCCCTTAGTAAGAAACACCCGGGGGAGGGGAAAGAAACCCCCCGGGATTTCGGGAAAGTGAGAGCATCAAGTTTAAAAGGAGAACGCCGAAATGTGAAGCGATAATCCCCTTTAATGCCCTGTACAGGGTTTGTTACACGGAAATTTTTGGGGCGAATTTCGGCACAAAATTTGCAGCAATACACCCTGTGTACGCCACGCAAATCCGTTACAATCACAACACTCCCTTAATTAGTTACCTAGCTTCCCCCGCGTGTACTGCGCCCCCGCCAAAAAGGGAGGACATGTCGCTAAACACCTGCTTTAAACCAGGTGAACCTACCCTTATTCTAATTGTGATCCAATAATGATTTTTATGTTTTTCTTTTCTCTCTGAATTTATTTTAGGACTGCATTAATACAGTTGTAAGCAAATATTTTTAAAAACCTTTTTCATGACTAGGCTGTAGAAAGGGGGCTTTTATGGTTTCATGCAACTGACCTAAATGGAGAAAAAAATTTCACTTTGTGGTGGCTTCATTTTTTTTCTTTGCCATTCCAAAAGGGTTATTCAGGAACCGGTAGAAAAATCGCCCCAGAAAAAAACCCAAAATGCAAGCGATTAAGTGCAGTAATACAAGCTGCATATGCAACAAAACACGAAAAAACTTTGTGTGGTTTCCTTCTACAATGTCACAACCCTGAAAAATGTTATTTTTGCAATGTATGATAGTTGTTGCTTAACGTTTTTATGCTGCTTCTAATGTATACTGTATGTGGAATGATGTTCACAGGACCACAAAAAGACAGCAGACGTTTTATGATGGAACATCCAGCTGCCCCCCTGGTGTTTGCCATATTCCAATGGCTGAGCCCTTCTGTGGCAAAACTAGAGAGGTAAGCACTAAATTGTGATCTACTTATACCCCAGACATTCCGATACCTAGCACAGATTAAAAAAAAAATACATACAGTGGTTTGCAACAGTCTTCCTACCCCTGAACGGTTCCTCATTTTTAAAATTACAGCCACAAAAATTAAAAGTATTTTTTTGGAGCAACACAAAGTAGCAAGCATTTGTGAAGTGTAAGGAAAATTATATACACTTTTTTAAAAATGTTTGCAAATTTGAAAAACTGAAAAGTGAGGCGTGCATATGTATTCAGCCACCCCCCAAGTCAATACTTTGTTGGACCACTTTTAGATGCAATGACCGCTGCAGTTCTGTTGGGGGATGTCTAACATCTTTGTTCATCTAGAGCAGGCATCCTCAAACTGCGGCCCTCCATCATGCATTTATATAATCTATAAAAGTGGGCATGATGGCAGTTGTAGTTTCCCAACAGCTGGAGGGCCGCAGTTTGAGGATGCCTGATCTAGAGGCTAGATTTTTGCCCATTCTTCTTTGCAAAATAACTCTAGCTCAGTCAGATTGGTCGGTGAATGTTTGGGAATTATCAAGTCCTGCCACAAATTCTCAATGGGAGTGAAGTCTGAACTTTGACTTGGCCTCAGACCGGTTGTAATGGGAGTACTAGGATGGTAGGTCTGTCTGGAGGTCTTCATTAGGTCGCCAGCTGCTATCACAACTAGTTGGCTGATCGAGGGTAGCAACAGTCTGTGGCACTATTTATTTATCTTTTCTCTCAGTTATATGCCTTGGTTACCTTAACAGCTAAATGAAAATGGTTAAATGGTTGGGGTTAAAGAGGACCTATCACCTCCAGGGAAACCTCATGAAATAACAGAAGACCAAAATACAAACACTTCCTTAAATATGCTTCATTAGGGAAATCAAAGCATTTCACCTGTAATTCTGTTTTTAAAAAAAGCACTGGCCCTTTAAGACAGCTCTGAAGTCGGCCAAGTCAGCACATGACAGCTTGATGAATCACTATGTTGACCGTTGTAACAATTCTCCTGCATCTGAGCTGGGAGAGTCCACTGTGCAGGGGGGAACCTGAGTCTACATCATGTGCACACTGATATTCTCTGAGCTATGTCTGTGTTGGATATAACACTCGCAGCAGTGTAATGTAGATGCCTATAAACCCTGTCACACTATGTCCTCAGTATGCTGTGCCTGTTGTACTGTATGTAGTGAGACTCAGATCACCCTGTACAAGCAGCTATGTCCTCAGCTCCCCCTGCACAGGTGGTATAGCTCAACAGAAAGAATCCCTGCTATATACAGAGCTCTATTAAGAAAGTGAAACTAAAATCTGTATCCTTGTAATACTGACATGAGCCATCTGGATTGCTAATGACATGTGTTGGAAAAAAAGTCTTAGAATTTTATCTACTACTATATTTTGTGTGTTTTTGTCAAGGTGATAGGTGCTCTTTAAAGTTTTCTCAGATTGTGGCCGCTAGTGGTGGGTGACAGCTGCAATTAACAACTGGGTGTGGAGCTGGCAAGTGAACCCGCGTCATATTACCTTACCAACATTATGATGTAAATTTTCATCAAATGTCAGTATGGAGTTACACTAATTTTAAGGGCAACATTGAGCCCAAAAACCTGTCGTAGCCTTGTCCGACAGATGTATGAACTGTCCTATGCTGGCACATGCTGCAACAGACCCAACACTTCTGTATGTGCCAATTCTATGGGGGCGTGTCGTGCCAGATTCATATGACACAACACACAGTGGTGAGGTTGAGGCCAATAGTATCGCACACACTCCATGCTGTTTGGGTGAATAAAGGACCCAAATTTTTGGGACGTGCTGTCGTTTCCCCTTTTTGCTGCGTTCTATTTGGACTCCGCGTCCAGTCTGTAAAGACGAGCGCTCCACTATATTTTTGATTCTAGTGCTGCTGTTTCACAATTTGTTTCTAAAGGCAATCGGTCACACTGGATTTTATTTAGGGGTAGAAGAGTACAGGGAGCAGAATACATATGCACGCAACAGTTTTTAGTTATTTCATTTGCGAACATTTGGAAAAGCACCTATTCTTTTTCTTTACGCTTCACAAATACTTGTTACTTTGTGCTGCTCTAGCACATACAATACATTTAGGTTTGTGGCTGTAACATTTAAAAATGAGGAACAATTCAGGTGGTCTGAAGCCTTTTGCAACCTACAGTGTATAAAGGGTGGGTTCACACATTGCAGCAGTCACATGTTAACAAAATTGTGCACCAATGTGGTGGGCAATGACCGCATGGTTTCAGACCGTTGCAGTGTGTGAGCGCACCCGTGTAATGTACAAACGGTATTGTTATATGGCTTTTAAAGAAAAACCACCTACTGCTTTGAAAAAAAATTCTGCAGTAATTTATATGTGAACTCAAACTATGACCCCAAAAAGTACAATTTCTCGCGCATAAAACAAGACCTCATACAACTGCGTCATTGAAAAAAACAAAAAAAAAAACTTATGAATGTTGAAACGCAAGGATGCAAAAACTTAAAAAAATATTCTGGTCATTAAGGCCTTTTCAGACCTTAGGCTTAAGGGGATAAAGGGAATGTGTCATCAAAAAATGACTTATTGTTTAACTCACATTTTTATGTTAAACACTTTTTTTGGGGAATTTTTGGTTGTTTTTTTTTAATTTTCCATATCTCTTCCAGTAATTTTTATTGATTCTTAAGTCATGCAGTTTTCACTTTGACCACTAAGCCTAAAAATAGTCTGACGCTTCCTGTTCTGTTGTGGGAGATTTTCAGTGTTTGCTCATTATCAGTAAAAGCAGGGTCAAACTGAAAGGTGACACTAACATGTATAGATAACACAGGATCCACCAGTCACATTAGGAGATGGTCACAGTACACCTTCTCCCCTCCCTGCACACTGATTTCGTCCCAGGTCACACAGCATGACTAGAAAATTCTCCTAAACCAGGCTATGGGACAGAATAAGAATCCTATGCGCATGAAGCTGCTGTAGAGCATCTCTCTGACTGCTGTTAAGCAGTGCAAGCAAGAATGTCTTCCCCACAATTGAGAAATCTACAATCGGGAAATAAAAATGGCTAAGAGGAAAAGAATATGGATCAGGGTCTTGATTTAATAAGTAAAAAAAAAAAATTGGCGACAGATTCCTTTTAAGCAAAGCAAAATCAGAAAAGCAATGTATTTGGCAATAATCGTTATTTTCCTTTGCCTACATGTTTAAAGCTTATCATTGTGGTGAGAATGCTCTTTTAAAGGGACGCTCTGTGTATCACTGATTGTGATAGCATATTGCTAGAATGGTTGATGTCTAAACCTCAAAATGTAGGGGCCTCAGGTTTGGCACTAAGGCCATGTCGCAGTTTTTTCCTGCTCCGTAAAAGTCCCGTCCACTTGCTGTGTAGGAACCTCAAGCAGGCAAAATGACTGAATAAAGCAAAACTACATGCACAATGGGATAAAATGAAAAATCCTAAAAACTCCACAGTTCTTTAAAAAATACTAGGGGGGACGTGTATGAAAACTGTACAGGTCTAAGGCTTTCTTTGTTGCCCACAGCAACCAATCAGGGCACCCGTTTCATTTCATATAGTGCTCTGAAAAAATGGAAGGGGGGGGGCTCTGACTCGCAACAAAAAGTAGTAGACCTGGACCGTTTTCCTACATGTTTCCCGAGGTACTTTTATTGTGGCAAACAAAAGCAAAAAGCTAAAGGCCTTGTCCCCACGGCACAGGTTTGTGGCCGTTTTTTCAGACTGTTTGCGGTTTTGCAAACCTTCTGAAGAACCGGCTGCAAACTTTTACACGAACCGCTATGGAAAACCCGTGCGGCAGTCTCCACAGCACGGCTTTTACGCCTGGCGGTTTTTCAAACCGCCGTCCACCCGAAAAACAATGTTTTTGGACGGAATATGAAAAAGCTGCGGAGAAAAGCCGTCCTCCCTCAGCTGTGTGCACGGCACACAAACCGGACACATACCGGTCAGGTAAACCGTATTTGTATTTGTCCTGTGCCGGGAAAACGGGCCCACAGTTTGTTCCACCTGTTGCTCTTTTGGATTTGCTTTTTGGTTTGTTTGCCAGGAGAGAAAAAAAAGCACACACCCCGCGGAATTTTTTCGTTTTATGCCATTGTGCACATAGTTTTGCTTTACTCCGTTATTTTGGCTTTATTGTACTTTCTTATCCATCTTTTTTTTTTTTTTTTTTTTAAATCCGAGGTTTTATGCTTTCCTGTGCAGCAGAGTGTATTTTTTGACACATTACTGTAGATGAGTTTTGACTTACATACTTGTGTCATATTTGGATTTAAAATACTACACAGGAAAGCATTCTCTTCCTTTTCTTTTTACTATTTACTTCCTTACATGAGAGAGATCATTCGATATTCTGATGAAGTTAAAATTGTAGCTAGGAAACTTTGTCAGAGACAGTGTCAAAATAATGCTAGATAGATTTGCATGGAAACACTCTACCCACACACGGTAGTTGTAGGCATCATTGATAAAAGTAAAAGCACTCCGTTGTTGCATTTCATTTTCTTAATGGGGTTCTCTTACCACAATTACTAAGCACTATGCTGTACTCAGAGCTCTGATTTCCGTGGGAAATTCCCGATCACCTCTCTGCTCAAAACAGAATTTTCGTAGCCCGTTCTCAAGATAGTACGGGACCCACACTTATCAGACATTGATGGTATGTCCTATTGTTATGCCATCAGTGTCTATGGTAGGAATACCCTTCTAATCCCTTCAGTGACCACTTCATTGGTCGATGGAAAGGAAATGATAATCTATTAGATATTTCATACTATTAATGAAAAGTGGCATTTTATTATTTTTCATAGGTCTTCTCTGGTTGCATATGAAAGTGCTTTCTTTTGTCTTGCAGGTTTTGATAGATGTTGCCAGAAAGCTTGGTATAAAATACCACTCCAAAGGCACAATGATCACCATAGAAGGCCCCCGTTTCAGTTCCAAAGCTGAAAGCAACATGTTCCGTCTTTGGGGAGCTGATGTTATCAACATGACCACGGTTCCTGAGGTGGTTCTAGCTAAAGAAGCCGGCCTGTGTTACGCCAGTCTGGCCATGGCAACAGACTTTGACTGCTGGAAGGAGCATGAAGAGGCTGTAAGTGCGGAGGAACTTGTGTTTTAGTATTTCCTGTAAATTAACCAAACTTCTTAGCAAAGCAGAAGTTTATTGACCTTAGTAAGGATGTGCTAAAGTGAGTCATCAAGATGCACTGGTGAAAACAGATATGTATGAAAAATACTTCTGGGTTACCCACTTCACGACTGCCCATTGAACATTGTGCGGCACCAATATCAATTTACATCCGTTCTTTTGATGGAAATTGGGTCACCCTCAACAGCACCAACCCCTTGATCTGGGTATTGCTACCTTCTGCTAGTCTTGCAAATATCATAGATGGTGGGATTGGTTAACGATGTAATCACGTGATCAGTGTGGTAAAGGGTTAATAAATAATTTAATCTAATTGTCTATACTGTCTGCTGCTCTCTTCACCCACATTTTGGGTCTCTGTCGCTGGTATCTTTCGTCATAGGTCACAGCCAAGTAATGGATCCTATAGCTATAGGATCCATTACTTGGCTGTGACCTAACATAGATTTTTGGAAAATCCTAGCTGTAGTATCTAATAGTTCTCCAATCCATTGACTTAAAATTGGTTCTGAGTTCTTTTCTATCTTTCGTGATAACTTGATAAAAAGTAGCTAAAGATCTACGACAGTAGTGGCATAAAAGATGTACTTTCTCTGAACTATGTCTGCTCTATTTCAAGGAGCTTGGTCTACCACTCATTTGTATCCAGCACATAAAGTGTATATGAACGTGAAATAGAGCAAACATAATCCAGAGAGACTAAATTTGCACTATGGACATAGATGTCTCCACCATAGTGTATGTTAGGATATATTTTTGCAACATATCACAAAGGATCCCTGCAATGGAGGCCCAAAGCATAATGTGCAGTGAAGAGAATAGCAGCAGCACAGTATAGATATTCAGCTAAAAATTTTATTAACCTCTGCTGCCCATGACAACTTATAAGGGGAATGGAGCATCTTAGTTATGAGGAGAGGTTAGTAGAATTGAACTTATTTAGTCTTCAGAAAAGACGGCTTCGGGGGAAAATGATTAATATATATAAATGGTCCCTACAAAAAGTATGGGGAAAAATTATTTCATGTAAAGCCCCCTCAGAAGACAAGGGGACATTCCCTTCGACTAGAGAAAAAAGGATTCAATCCCCAGAGGAGAAGAGCGTTCTTCACTGTAAGAACTGTGAATCTGTGGAATAGCCGCCTGAGGAGCTGGTCACAGCAGGACCAGTAGAGTTTCAAGAAAGGCTTAGATATCTACCTGAAACTAAAGAATATTAATGCATATGCAGATATGTAAAATTCTGGATCCTGGCTGGTGGAGGCTCTGGGGTCAGAGATAAGGTCTCCACTGGAGTAGACTGGTTCTTGCCTTGTGGGTTCCAGGGCATTCACCAGTGCTGAGGCTGGGCTTAAAGTCCTTGTCTCCCTTCCTTCACCCACATTTTCGCCACCCTTGGTTGAACGTGATGGACACATGTCTTTTTTCAACCGTACTAACTATGTAACATGCAAATGAATTGGGCTAATGGCATAGTCCTCAAAATTTGATCACTTGCAGACATAGCTACCAACTGGATCCTTCTATTACTCTAATAATAGACGTATATAAAGTTGAAACCAGAAGTTTACATACACTATATAAAAAGACACATATGTATATTTTTCTCACTGTCATCAGAATAAGCCTTCCCCGTTTTAGTTCAATTAGGAACCAAAATTATTTATATTTGCCAAATGCCAGAATAATGAGAGAGGTCTCAGAGGCAGGACCCGCATATATCTAGAGTACGAGCCCCGAAACCTCTCCATTTTGAACAGAGAGGTGGTCGGGACTCTCCCATTGCAATTAATATAAAGTTTTAGGAACAACAGTCTATAGTGAGACAATCTCTTTGAGGCCCACTCGATCCCTAAATGCAAAGAAATTAGGCCTCTTTAAATGGAGCCTGAAGAACTGACCATCTTCAAGACCCAATTAGTTGAGGGGAATGTTAATTCAGAAACAGGTTCTTAATGCTCTGCGTTCTCAGTTTCTACAGTTTCCATCGGGAATATTTACAGACATACACAGTACCTCCAAAAGATGCTACTGTGTTGGCATACAGTCAAAAAACAAAATCTGGTTGGCACATCCATTTTTAAGAATTAATGTATAGGTGCACACTGTTGTGGCAGTCAAAACACAATACAATAGCAGTGGCACTCTGTGGACACTAAAAACGGTCAAAGAGGACATAAGAATTTTTTAAACTGCTTTTCTGCTAATGTGAAAAAAATGTAAGTTCTTAGTGTACATTTCTGATCAAAACTGTAAATGCCACTCCACCCACCCGCACAGGTTTTTTAATCGGATCAGGTTTATAGTTGAAACCTTCTAATCTTGAAATGTGGAGGTCTGAACAGACACCAAGAGAGGTAGCACGTAGCGTAGGTTCCCACCTGAATTGGGATCACCTTGCCGCGGTAGGTGAGCATTTACAGTTTTGATAAAAAATGTAAACTAAGAACCTCAACATTTTTTCATATATTCCATATTAGCAGAAATGCTGTTCCAAAAATTCTTATGTCCTCTGACCGTTTTTTAGTGTCCACAGAGTGCCACTGATATTGTATTGTGTCTGTGTTTGCATACAGCAGCATTTGTCATACGTAGGCTTCCATGGTAAGATATTCTATATCCCCAGTAACTTAGATGCACATTCCAGGAAAGTGTCAGCGCACATGGTAAATTATGTTAATGTAGCCTTAAAGGGGCTGTCTCGCTACAAAGATTAGCTTTCAACAGGTCGGGAACACTAAATGAAGACGTTTTCCAAATATGTGGCGTTGTTCATTTTTTTATTTTTTTTTTATTGAGGAACTACAAGTGATTTTATCACCTTCTGAGGGCTTTCTAGTTTCCCAAGTGACCGACCTGTGTACTTCTTCTCCCCTGCTGTTTGTTCTATCTGATAGCAGGGAGTGACGTCATCACACAGGTCTTGGCAGCACAGAACTTGGGACAATGAGAGCTTGTTTGTTATCTGATCTTTCAGGCAAAAGACAGCAATTACTACTTGTTTACTTTAACTCAGAAGCTTTCCTGGTCCTGACAGCATGAGATTTATCTAATTGGCAAAAGTGTCTGAAGACACAGAGCTCATATGCTAATTACAGACAGCTTGACCAGGAAGTGACAAAGCAAAGCTGCATTATTTCATGCATCCTATAAAACTTTTTGATGAGACAACCCCTTTAATACCATATATTACAAGGCTGCATCATTTATACCTCTTTCTGCAAAACTAGAAAGTATGTATTTTTCTTTCTGATGATGATGAGGTTAATGCTACTTGTTTTTCTTCTCTAAGGTCTCTGTGGACAAGGTGCTGAAAACATTAAAAGAAAATGCCAATAAAGCGACGAGTATCCTCCTGACCGCCATACCACAGATAGCAGCCATGGACTGGACAGACACCGTTCAGAGCATGAAGGTGCTTGTTTGTCTAAACTTCTGTTTTGTCGTGTACTACAAGCCCTTTTCCTTAATTTTGCTTGTGTTTCCATGTAACTGCATTGTAATATTTGTAAGTCATGCACACCAAGGAGAGAGGGGAAGTAAATCAAGGTAGTTGGTGCTCTGGTGTAATAGGTCAAAGACCTAGTCAACTGTAGTAAATGTATGCACCGGCACAACAAAATATAGGAAGCAAAATCGTGAGTTTATTTATAATAGAGACAGTATTCTGCCACAAAATTGCTCCACATGCATGGTGTAACAATAATCTGATTACTGCACAAAATTCAGAATAAACAGATAGTGGTAAATGAGATGCAGATGTCCATATGTGACATTTCGACCAGCAGGCCTTTATCAAACCACATCAGGGTCCTGCTCTCCCGTTGTGCTGGACGTGTTCTGGACTTCTCCACTACCTTATAGCCCCCTTACTTCCCACTGCTGATTACGGAAGTCCTCTATCCCCTAGATTCCATACCCTCCTGCCACTTCTGTGCTGCTACCCACCTTATCTTGAATTATACTTAGTACAGATGTGGTTTGATAAAGGTAACAAATCTGCCAGGAGCTTTCTTAGTGGATATAATAAATGGCAATGCGAAAATGCAGTTTGAAAGTAGCCTACTATTTAACATTACAGTACATGAAGTTGTGAGGTTTTTTTTTTGTTTAGTTTTTTTAAATGTGTACTTATTTAAGAGGTTCAAAAATGACAGTGATATGTGTTTTGAGCAATGCCATCTTGTTAACCATGTTGTGTTTTTGCTTTTTTTTTAAGTGCACGCTTGAACTTTCCGTCATGTTGCCGAGACACTGATCGTTCTGTGGAGCAAGGAATTACGGATGAAGACTGCAGTGACCAAAAAGGAAAAATGGAGCAGAGCTAAAAAATGAATGACATGGAGCAGTTCTTTTATCTCAGCAATATGTTTTCTCTGTATTTTCTAGTATAAAAAATTAGAAACAAAAAGAGAGGGGGGGGGGGAATCCCATTATAAACTTCAGATTCTTAAAGAGTACAAAATCCAACAAGACAGTTACAGAACCAAGAACAACAAACAATGGCTTAGGGCCCGTTTACAAGGCACTGGACAAATACCGGTCGGTTTATCTAACTGGTATTCGTCCGGTTTGTGTGCCGTCCCCACGGCCGCGGGAGGACGGCTTTTCTCCGCGATTAGCAAAGAAAAGCCCTCCCCCTTCACTTTGACTTGTTCATATTCTGTCCGAAAACCGGACGGAAGAATGAACATGTTGAATGTTTTTCGGGCGGCCGGCGGTTTGAGAAACCACCGGGCGGAAAAATCCGTGCAGTGGGGACCGCTGCATGGGTTTTCCATAGCGGACCCATCTGTTAGTTTGCGGCCGGTTTTTCAGGCGGTTTACAAAACTGCAAACCGTCTGAAACACCAGCCACAAACTGGTGCATGGCCTTACACTTTACAAAGCCCTTAATTGTAGCATAGTTTTCACAACAGCAAAAGTCATATATATGGTGATAGCCAATTATTATACATAAAAACAATAATGTGAAATAAACTGTTGTCGTTTGTTCATACTTTGGGAATACCTTGTAGCGATCAATTTGCTTCACGAGTAAGTAATTCTTTGCTAATCCCCACCCTTAGGCGAAGGAAAAACTCTTTCAAGTCCCTGAAACTGGAAAGAAGTGGTATTGCCTGAGTGAACACTGGCAAAATGAAAAGAAGCTGCCGATTTCATTTTTGAGTGTGTGCATGGAGTACATCCGACAAATGTTTGCTGATGCGGATTTTTAGATTTTGAAGAGTACATCCAATCTCCTGTAATCGACATTCCAAACATGAAATTACCGTATTTTTCGGACTATAAGGCGCACCGGATTATAAGGCGCATTATCATTGAGCGCCTGCTAAGGCATCTAGGTTCATGTATAAGGCGCACCGGATTATAAGGCGCAGCACATTAAATGAAACAAAGCTCAGACCGCAAGCCAAGCTTCATTCAACACTTTCACAATAACTCTCAACTTGTAAAGTTGTAACAAAAATTAATACCGTACATATTTCCATGCCGTATTGCCGCCGCGGATTGCAGCAGCAATACGGTCGGATTTACAATGGTCCTGCCACTTATTGTGCCGTATTTCATGTCGGACTCACCCCATGTAAAGAATGGGGATTGTAATTCCGGCGCGAAATACGTGCCAGTGACACTTATTTGCAACTGATTTCAGAACGTATTTACGATCGGAAATCGGTTACAAATCAGTTGCAAATAAGTGTCACTAAATTAGCTGTAAATACGTTCTGAACAAAGCCTAAAAGCCAAGTGAAGAATTGATTGATATATAAGGCGTTTCGGACTATAAGGCGCACTTTTGATTTCTGAGAAAATCATAGGCTTTTATGTGCGCCTTATAGTCCGAAAAATACGGTATATAAACTTATTTTGAGTTGCAATTTATATTTTGTTTAATACATTGATTTACATTAAGGTGGAGGTGACTGGAGAAGATCTTGAAACAAGTTTCCAACAAGTACAGACAAAATGCCTACATATAAAAGTGCCAGAATGAAGCCATGAAAAACTGTGGTGTGTAGTATTCACAAACAAACTGGAGAAAGGGAATGACCTATTGAAGAGCTTTTTGTGTAACATGTTGATATTCCTCTGAAAAAAACTGTCTTCAGCACAGGCTCGCAAGTTAGAACAGGTGAATAACATTTAATCATATTACAAACTTGTCTAAACTGTAATTAGTGGAAAATTCAATAGACTAATTCTTACAAAAAGGAGACGGGTTGGATTTTATCATTGCCGTGATAAGGACACTTTTGTCAGAGGACCATGCAATTATTTTTTTTTTTGCTCGATTTAAAGCCTAATTAGGATAAGATCAGAATTTTTATCTGCTCTTAATGTCATCAGCTGCTTTCAGAAAATCAGAGTCATTAGAGTAGTTCCTGTGTGCACAACCCATCTCCCCTACCGGAATCGTGTTTGGGAAATGTGAGGGTTGGTGTGATCCGTCATGCAGCATGGTGTTGCCTGCACTGCTTTCACATTAACATTAGGTTCAAAAAAGGAATCGAAAAAGCATCATAAGAAATAGAAAAAAATTAACTTAATGGGTTGTTGTTTAGAAACAAAATCTGAAATGGTAGAAACCGTACCTCGCCAGATAAAAGATCATCAATATAACATCCAAACCAGGCAATGGATTCACTGTGTGGGTTGGATGAAGTGAAGATGAACAGACACTCCCACCAAGCCATATATACACTGCTCAAAAAATTAAAGGGAACACTTAACCCCTTACCGACATTTGATGTACCCATACGTCAAGGTCGGGTAGGGGCTCCCGCAAATTGATGTATGGGTATGTCATGGCGATCTTGCGAGCTCACAAGCGGAGCTCACATGATCGCGGCATGGAACCGGCGGTATGTTACCGCTGGCATCAAGCCGCATCCCCCGCAGCCGGAGTGAGCTCCAGGTGCAGGTGATTAACTCTTTGATGTCGCGACCTATCCTGGTCACAACATCGAAGCTGCAGGCAAGAGGAGTGAGCTCCTGCCTGCGATCGTAGCAGTGAGCAGCGCAGACGCGCTCACTGGTCACCTTACCCAACAGCCTGGACGCTTTCTGAAAGCATCTGGGTCGTCCGGTGCCGTTACCATGCTCACAATGCATTGTGGGCATGGTGATTGACAGTCACCACAGCGACCAGTACACAGCAGTATGAGCAATCTATATCGTTCATACAGTTCCCCTCAGGGGAAAAGTGGAAAAAGTGTAACAAAGTAAAACACAAACACATAAGATAAAAACACGTACACCGCCCTTTTCCCCCTTTATAAACGGCAATCGCCCCAAAAAAGATAAATAAAGTACCCATGTTTGGTATCGCCGCGTGCGTAACGACCGACCCTATAAATATGTCATGTTAATTAACCTGTATGATGAACGCCATAAAAAAGTCACAAAATTGCGATTTTTGTTCTTCCCGCAGCATATAAAATGTAATAAAGTCATCAAAAACTCATATCAACACCAAAGTGGTGCCAATTAAAACGTCATTCCACAAAAAAGAAGTCCTTACACAGCTCTGTATACTGAAAAATAAGAAAGTTATGAAGAAGATAGCGATACATAAATATTGCTTTACACAATAAAAACACTTTATTAAAAAAAAAATTTTTAAAAAAAACTTTAAAATTTCACCTAAAACTCGCCCAAAAAAAAACTAACGTCCTTTTGCACATGTTTTTTTTAAAAAAAAAAAATTTTTTTTTCCCCTTTTAAAATTTGCCCCCCAAAATTTAAAAAAAACCCCAAACCGCAAAAAACAACCCCAATTTTTCCCCCAAAATAAAATAAAAATTTTTTTCAACTTGTCAATGGAAAAAAGGTTTTTTTTTAAAAAATGTTTTTAGTTAAAAGCATTAAAATTAAAAAAAATAAAAATGGTTTTAACAAACGGAAAAAAAAAAATTTTAAAAAACCCCCCCTTTAAAAAAAATTAAAAAACCCTTAAAAAAAGATGTTAAACCCACTTTCACCCAATTTTCCAATAAAAACTAAAAATTTTATAAAAAAAACCCCTTTATCACCCTTTTAACAGAAAAAATTTTTTTAGAATAAAACCCAAAAAGAATGTTTTAAAATTTTTGGGTTTAAAAAAAATCTCATTTTTAATCTTGAAATTTGAACTAACCCCTGAAAGATCCGTTTTTAGACCAAACACTAAAAAAATTAAAAAAAAACGGGCGTTTCCCGGCCCCCCCCCCCCCCCCCCCCCCCTTTCCCCCTAAAAAAAAATTGGAACCAAATGTCACCCAAAAAGCGATACTCCCTGTAGCCATATTTTTGTAAAAATGGGGCAGTTCTGGAATTTTTCCCTTTAAAAAAAAGGGGGGGTTTCAAAGAACATGCCCCAAACCACCCCCGGGTTTCCCAAAAAAAAGACGTCCCCCCTTCCCCCCCCCAAAAACCGATTTTACAAAAAAAACCCCCCCTTTTAAGCCAAAAAGCATTTTTTGGGGGAAAAATCATTTACAAAAATGATTCAAAAAAAATACTGAAAATTTTTAATTTTGAGAAAAAAAACTACCTTTTGGGGTTTGAAAAAATTGGGGAACCCTTTTAACCCCATGAGGGTTTCCAACTTGGAAAAAATTGCTTAAACAAACTTTTTTTTTTTAAAAATTAAAACAAAAAAATTTTATTAAAAAAAAAAAATTTTAAACCCAACCTAAAAAATTTTAAACCCCCGTGGGGTCAATATCCACTAAACCCCGGATAATTCCTTTAAGGTTTTTCCAATATGGGGGCTTTTTAGGTGATTTATTTTTGTTCAAAACCCGTTAGGGAATCCCAAACCTGAAATGGCACCCTAAAAAAAATGAGACCCCCAGAGCCGGAGCTGCTTCTCCTATTTTCTGGGGGTTGTGGGTTGAGCCCTATATGCACTAGGGCACATAAGGGATACCCTGAAAATAGCAAAACTGGGAAATTTAAATTTTTTTTTGAATTTACCTGGCACATTTACCGTGTCTAGGAATAAAATAAAAATTGAAAAACTGCAAAAAAAAAAATGAAATTTCACCTTCACTTTGCTTTAATTTCTGTGAAATACTTAAATACTTTAAGGGGTCTAGTTTTTTAGATGGGATCATTTATGGGGGCTATATAACATACAGACCCCTAAATGCCACATCAGAACTGGACTGGTTCCAAAAAAAAACATTTAGCAAATTTTCTTTAAAATTAAAAAAGACTACTAAATTTCAAGCCCTTCTAATGTGGTAAAAAAAAAAAGACAATCAAGTAACTTTTGGAAAAAGCTAATTATAAACTATTTTTGAGTGGAAAAACTACGTTCACCAAAATTTTTTAAATTTGGAATTCAAATTGTTTCACATTTTCAGTTTTTTTTTATATTTTCACAAATAAATAAGGATTTATGGCCCCCAAAAAGAAAACTTAACGTAAAGCACAATGTGCCACAAGAAAAAAAATCTCTGAATCATAAAGGATAAAAAAATGTAAAAAAGTTAGTCACAAAAGTGACTTTTGTCAGATTTTAAAAAACAGGGCGCGTCAGAAGGTCAAAATTTCTCGGCGGTAAAAGGGGTTAAACAGCACCGTAACCAATTTAACGCCTTCTGGAAATTAAAAACCCGCCAGTTATGAATCAAGAATGACTGGAAATACATTTCCCCCTGCGTTTTTCAAATGGACAAAAGGAGACAAAATAGGGAAATTTAACAGAAACCCCTTTAAAGGGGGATTTTTCATTTGCTGACCACAAAGGGCCTTTCTCTTTCCATCCTTTTGGCTGTTTTTTTGGTCACGTGGTGCGCCAATACCTGATTTACATTAGGTCGGGATAATCCTTAGACCCATTGGGGACAATGTGCAAAGGGCACTGGTTTTCCCTTTTGATGCAAGCCTTTCCCAGGCCTTATTACTGAATTATTCAGCAGTTCCTGTATGAGAAGGCATTTAAAGCTATGGACTTCCCCCCCCCGTTCCCCAACCTGAATCCAATCAAGCACATCTGGAACATCTGTCTTTTGTTCCACCCCCCAAAGCCACTTTCCCCCAGACTGCCGGAGTGACTTCTTTTAATCCAGGGCTGGGAGAAAATCCCCAGGAAACATCCGCCGCCCCATCAGGACATGCCCAGGGGGTTGTAGGGAGGTCAGCAACAATGGAGGGGCCAAAAACACACTACTGAAACCTCATTTCCTTGTCTTGAGGCATTTCCACTGAAGTTGGATCATCCTGAAATTTACTATAATAATATAATAATAATTTGTTATAATAATTTTGCCAATAGTGGGCAGAATCTGAAGCAGCTCTGATCCTGGCCATTTAACAATTAAGGAACCTGAATAAGGGTGCCGTTCAGTTGCCATAAATGAAAGCCTCCATGCCTGCCTTGGACTTACTCCTATTACATCCTGCCTATGGTACAGTGTAGAAGGATATGGATGAAAAGTCTATATACTGCAGTACATCATTCACAAACCTAGTGGACGACATCAAACTCTGATTACTTCATTTATTTCTTCAAACAACGTCCATGCATAGACATTTCAGCTTTTCAAAAATCAGTAGAAAAAGTAGCAAACAATACTTATCGATCAGTTCATGATCTGAGCAGCATGCAATCACATCCACGCTAGGAGACCGTGCAGCGAGCTGATTGCACACCTGTGCAACGTTTCGAAGTAAACACTTCTTTCTCAAGCATGCGCATTAGATTGTCTAATGTTCTTATATAGCTTACAAATACTACTACTCTAAATCACATTAAAAACAATTTAAAACAACCCTAGATTCAATTCCACAGAAACATATATTTACAGAAAGATTTTGAAGTTAATATTTTTATTCAAACCCATTGGGGACAGCGTTTGTAGATTCCTAATCCAATATGTCTCACGTTGTAACAGTCTCTTTTTAACCATTGCACTATCGCTTCCTTCTATTTGTTCTATAATACACCATTTAAGTTCTGAAACACTATGTTTTGCTTCTACAAAATGACGGGCGACTGTAGTTTCACCAAACTGCTTTTTAGAATCAATACTTTCTGTGCTTTTGTTTTTAAATAAGCGAATGGCCGAGCGATGTTCATTTAATCACAACCTTATTATTCTGCTAGTTTGTCCAATGTAGGCTTTTCCACAGGGATTTATTCATGTAAATAACCTGTTTAGAATTACAGGTAAAAAAAAAAAAAACATCCAGCAGAAGGGCCAGAAGTCATAGGGCGCATCCCCACGGCACGACTGTTTTGCGGCCGTCCTCACGGCCGCAGGGGAGACGGCTTTTCTCTGCGATGAGCGGAGAAAAGCCCTCCCATTGAGAAGCACACATTCCGTCCGATCTTCGGACAGAAGATTGTGCTTCTACAATGTTTTGCCGCCGGCGGCAAAACCGTCCGACGGCAAAAACCCATGGGAGTGGGGACTGCTCATTTTCGTCCGGTTTTTTCAGGCGGTCTGAAAAACCGTGCAACCGGCTGAAAACCCTGGGGTGCCGTGGGGAACCAAATGCCCCTTAGAGTTTTTCCCCTTTTTACCTATAAAAAAATTTTAAACAGGTCAGTGTTTACTTCGAAACATTGCACAGGTGTGCAATCAGCTCGCTGCACGGCATCTCCTAGCGTGGATGTGATTGCATGCTGCTCAGATCATGGACTGATCGATAAGTATTGTTTGCTACTTTTTCTACTGATTTTTAAAATACTGAAATATGTCTATAAATGGACGTTGTTTGAAAAAATAAATGAAGTAATCAGAGTTTGATATCGTCCACTATGTTTGTGAATTGAGATATGCCTATGGGAAAAAGGCTTCTGTGGAGACACGTAGCATTGAATACATGCAAATAAGAGGACATTTTAATACATTATACTGCAATACATCATTACTGCAGGGTTAGTTGATGTGTAAAATTCTTATTTGTGATTAAAACAAAGTTTTTTAAGTACTAATTTAGGAGGGTCTCCAGTTTAGAATACCCATTTTCCTATAGGGAACCTTGAGTCAGTATGGAGGGGTCCTTTTTCAGAATCCTAATCGCTCAGACTGTAGAGCGGTTACAAAGAGTCTCTCTTTGAAGGACCTGACCTGTTTTGCAGTACACAGATAACCCTTACATTTGAATTGAGACCAGGGCTGTGGAATTGGAGTCGGAGTCTGTGTCCATTTTGGTGGACTCGGACTTGTTATAAAACGGACCCACTCCGACTCCCAAAATATATAATAAATTGGCACAGTTAATTCAGTGCTACTGCTACCGTATCTTCAGCCTCATCCAATGAGGAGTTTAATTTTGAAAAGTATTTGGATGACATGGAGCAGCTAAAGCATTGCCGCAGGGGAAAAAGATTCCACTCCCATAGAAAACAGACCATATTTCAGCAAAACTTCTTACTTGCTCTCAAAGAAGTAGAAGAGTTCAACTGTTCATCAAAAGTGACCGTTCATGACGCAATTCCTTTATACCCTGACATTGTTAGAGATGTTGCCCCTGTGGTCACTCCTTTGCCACCAGCCCAAGTTAGTGTAGAGAGGCCATTCTCTAGCCTTAAAATGATGAGATCAGATGTGAGGTCATCTATGAAGGATATGATAGAGGCAATACTACTTCTCAGAACAAATTCATATACTCAATAAATGTTATTCAGTATGTTTTTGTTGACACTTAGGAGGTGATTGGCTGTGACAGTCACATGACATTAACTAATGTTACAGTTTGGAAGTGAAGGCTCCAAACAGTGACATCCGACAATGTTACATGACAGAAGACTGGGAACATCAACGGTAGAACAGAGTTGAGGAGAAAGGGGAATATGAGGGATTTTTTTTATTTTAAAGGTACTGTTGCCCAATAATTTGTTTAAATAAAATAGAAAACTCCATTCAAGTGCCCTAAGAAAATATGTAGCTTGTCAAAAAAGCATAAAGAATTTGTTTCTGCCAGTGAAATGTCTAATCATATTTTATGGGAATTATTCATGGGTTTTTGTAAGAGAAGAGAAAACATTTAGCCTCCTACGTGAAAAAAAGAGAGAAATAAAAATTTTATGCCATGAATGTAATGACTGAAGCATTTAGAAGGTCTTTACAGCAGGTGCATTTAGAAGCATTTAGCAGGTGCATATTTATCCTAGCTAACTGGGTCCAAGCCCGTAGTAAAGAGCATACTTACAGGGGTGTTCCCACCTTGGCATTTGAAGTCTTGATTCTCCTTTGTTTAGCTCTCAGTGTCTTCAAAAGGGGACTACTGGAGGGTGCATGCAGGAGGATCCATTGAGTGAACCAAACCATCAAGATGGTATCAAATATACTCAATTAACTTCAAGTCTGGCTCCAACAGTTCTCATTGGAGCCTTTAATGGTTTAGAAATTCTACTATAACCAGTGACATCAATATATTTTACAAAAATAAGGTTGCAATGGTCTCTCCATGGCTTTTTGCACCTCTACAGCATCCCAAGACCCCTCAGACCATATATCACCAGCACACAGTGACCGAATAATACTACCACACCATGACCACATATCACCACATAGTGACCGAATAATATAAACTGACCATTACTGAATACAAACCAGTATATTTCAACCAATATTACCGGCGTACAGTGACCATACAGTGTTGAATACCAGTTGTACACAGGCTCTGCATACATATAAATGATTACAGTAAAGTTATAACTAGTGACTCACAGGAGACGTCTCTGAAGAGTTGTTCTCTTTCTCTTCTTCTTCTTTTCCATCTGTTCCAGAGGCCATGACGACTACTCCCGACGCTTCACTGTAAAATTTGGGAAACAAATATCTTAAAACAACCTCACTTTACAGCACTGCTCTACCAAACCAAACTCTATAAATATAGAGAAAAAAAACAAACCAAAAGGGGGGGCCCACAATAGTGAAGACCGTAAAAAAGTAAAACAGCTGAAACAGTAGTTAAATATGCTTACCTATGAGGTTGCGCTCCTATTATAGAGGCACAACTCTCATATCTTTGCAGGGCTATGTGGTGCCGTACCCTAAACACGGCGGCCGCTGGTCTTTGTGTATTCCCCGGGGGGTTTGGGTGAACGCCGGATAGGTCGGGGATACTGGAGTAAAATGGCGGACCCGGCCACGGTGGAAATTTGGAGCAAGCCAAGGATGCTGACTTATTTTAAGATTCTTTAATTCTTAAAAGATGCATGGGTGATCGAGCCTCGCACATTAAAAAACCAAGAACAGTAAAACCCAACGCGTTTCCTGCCGTATATTTGGCACTTTCTCAAGGGTAATGCCGTAATAGAAGTTACTGGGATATTTAAATGGGGTGATATTTTTGTATAGGCCCGGTTGAAATGTCAATCAGCATATCAAAGTTTCCCAACTAGACGAATAAGCTGTCAATCAAGATCATCAGTGACAGATTTTCAAGAGAAAGAAAAATAGTTCGTGTCAGTATAAACGATTGGAAGAGCGGTACATCAATCACAATTGCAGGAGTTAGTCTTTCCTACCGTGAGATCTCCGTAGAGAGTTCGCTCCTGCTAAGATATATACGCCGGGATATATACATACATTTTACATACCGTGTGATCCCGCGGGGGAAAAAAGCAATACGGTACTTGACATACAATATACAGAGATCGACAATACAATAAAATTGGTGTACATAAAAAATAAAATAAACCATGTTGCATCTTAAAACTAGTAGTATGTAATTATTTAATACCAATGGAGCTGGAGATCTGAGTTCGCTGTGTTGAATCTGGTAACGTGATGTTTTTGATCAGTAAAAACTCTAAAATCGCTTTGATGTTGGTTACATTGTAAAATATAAGTTCCTAAAAGTAGGCGCAGAACGTTATATTAAATAAACTAAAGCGCTGTAAATACAGCCTTAAATATATAGATGAACCAATCAGCGTTAAGGCGGTATTATAAAAATAGCCAAAGAAAGGGGACTACTGTCTACTGTCTGAATAAACCAATCAGAGTTGAGGCGGATATTATGAACTGGCCAATGATGGGGGGAGCTACTGTCTATGGGAAAACTAATGGAGAATTTTTAGGGGCGCATGGTTAAGGTCCCATGATGTAAGATGTAAAGAGCCAATGAGAGATGGGCGGGTATTACAAACTGACCAATAGTGGATGGACTCTTGTCTATTGGGTTTAAAGATGGTTTTTGAGCTCGATGGACATAGTTGACTATTACCAAATATTGTAAAAGTTTAATCAATAAGCTTTTGGTGAATTTTA
Source organism: Phyllomedusa bahiana (assembly GCA_025379985.1). Taxonomy (NCBI): domain Eukaryota; kingdom Metazoa; phylum Chordata; class Amphibia; order Anura; family Hylidae; genus Phyllomedusa; species Phyllomedusa bahiana. The sequence continues at coordinate 34,776 of JAODAL010024468.1, read as the reverse complement.
TTAGTGTAAAAACCCCCTTGAGGATGGGTTGAAAAAATTGATAATAGAATAATAAAGAAAGCTGGGGAGAAAGTTTGTATTTTTGTTCCCCTTTTAGCGTATGAGTTTTGACCATGTCATTGAGACCTGTTTTGGTTTGTAATGTTTTTAATCTATAAATCCAGAACATCTCTCTTTTCTGCAGTATTTGAAACCTGTTGGTTTGATTAGCAGGAGCAGGGGTTATCTTAAGGTCATCAAAGTTTTTTTTGGTTTGGGCTAACTAAAATGAAGGGCTACGCTTTGTTTTACATCGCCCTTCTTTGACACAGGCTCTGGGCCATTCAGTCTTATGTGGAGCGCACACGTTGTCCTGCCAACATTTCGGTAAGCGGCAGGTTTCACTCTATGACATAAATTACAAATGCACTTTTACAAGTCAAATGAAATGTAATGGGATAGGTGGTATTTGTGTATGTAGAAGTAATGGTAGATGTTGTGCTTATGGTATTGCAGCACATACAGTTGGTAGCTCCACAAGCAAAACTGCCTGTTTTGATAGTGATATTACTGGTTATTTTAGATTGGTTTCTAACTCTGCTAGGAGCTAATATATTTTTTATATTAGGTGCCCTTCTAAATATCAGATTAGGTTTTTCTGGAATGAGCGGACCTAGGAAAGGGTCTTTTTTCAGTAAATACCAGTGTTTGCTCAGAATTTGTTTTATTATTGAATAAGAAGAATTATACTGAGTAATGAGAGAGGGCTTGATTTTTGAATCCATGTTGGTTTTGGATTTTACTGCAGTACCATTGGTATCTCTCTGAGTTAGGCAATCTTTCTACGTAAGTTTGGTAGTTCTATCTATGGCATCCTCTAAAAGTTTTTCTGGATATCTTTTTTCTCTAAACCTATTTTTTAGAAATTTGGCTTCTTTTAAAAAATTTCCCCTGTCTTCCCGTAAAAATTTTTTCTGCCCCTCTTTGAATGGCCATGGGAAAATTTTTCCCAACCCCAAGGTTTGTAGTGCTGAGTAGTACAAACAATGGTCAGCTCACCCCCAAAAGCACAGGTTTAAAAGGCGGGCAAGGCATGATTCGCTCGGCCCCTGTTCCGTACACAGGATTGACGGGCTCAGATTCAGAAGACGTTTGGGCCAGCAAAAAGCACTTGGCGGGAATGAATTTAGTAAAAACTTTCACTTTTTTACGCTCAAAGGAAACAAATAATAAAAAGTCCCATAAACCCGGGTTAAAAAAATTTAAAAGCATTTGCCAAAGCCCTGACACGAAAAACACCAACGCGTTTTCGGGCAGATGAACCCCTTAAACTCATGGCAAACGGGAAAAAAGAAATCATCACATTAAATATTTTCTCAGTAGAATTTTAAATTTGGGTTTAAAAAACATTTCCCTCCCCCTGTGTGCAGTTGTAAAACGGGCACCCGGGAAGGGCTCCCACTAGCATATAGCCCCTCGGGAGTTTTCCGGGTTTCACCTGACCGGACATGATCTCAAAAGAAAAGGGGCCTTTGCCCAAAAACAAAAAATCCGGGTTCCCAACCCGGGCCCAAGGGCAAAAGAAGCCCATCCCAATAAGGCAAAAATTTGGACTTAGAAAAAAAAAAAGGGGGGAACCCCAAAGAAGGGGGGGGGGTTGGGGGGACGTTTAAACCCGAATATTTTTTCCCAGCCCGGGTTGAAAAAACATATATAGTTGCCACTAAACTAGATAAAAACTAAAAAAGGGAAAAAAGACGGGAAAAAGGGGGGGGAAAAAAGAAGAAGAAGGGGGAATGAAGGGCAAAAAGGGCACTATAAAACAAATAAAATTTCAAAATGTTTGGAAACGTTTATTGCAAATGATTTAGGAAAAACAAAAAGCAAAAGCGGAAAAAATTTCCCTAAGTGATCATTCATATTTGAGCGTTTTTCCCCAATGACCCTTTTTCAAGAAATTCAAAAAACTACTTGAAAGTTTTTTAAAAACCAAGAAATTTTTTGGGACAAAAACTATCCCCAAAAAAAGAAAAATATTTTTTATTCATTTCAAAAACCTAATATCCCTTTTTCTTTTATTTTTCCCAAAGTTCCATAAAGACCTAAAAAAAACCCCCCAGGTTTGCCCTACCCATTTTCAGGGTTTTAACCAAGCACTACCCAATTATCCATTATCTTGATTTTCCCCTTTCAACCTCACTTTAAACCGGGTTTTAAATTTTTCATCTTAGAGATTCAGGCCACCTTTTTCCAAATTTTCCCTAACAGATTACCCCCTAACCCTAATTTTATTCTAATCACAGCGATGTCACATCACTTTATTTCCAATATTCCACATCACCTAGGTATTAATTGTGTCAAAAATCTTCTGGAAAATAATACAAAATTTTCAAAAGAAAAAAAGTCCTTTTTAGTAAATAGTCTCAGATTCATCTTAGAAAATAACTATTTTAAACACAATGACACTACCATAGATAGAACTACCAAACTTACGTAGAAAGATTGCCTAACTCAAAGAGATACCAATGGTACTGCAGTAAAATCCAAAACCAACATGGATTCAAAAATCAAGCACTGTCTCATTACTCAGTATAATTCTTCTTATCCAATAATAAAACAAATTCTAAGCAAACACTGGTATTTACTGAAAAAAGACCCTTTCTTAGATCCGCTCATTCCAGAAAAACCCAATCTGATATTTAGAAGGACACCTAATATAAAAAATATATTAGCTCCTAGCAGAGTTAGAAACCAATCTAAAATAACCAGCGATATCACTATCAAAACAGGCAGTTTTGCTTGTGGAGCTACAAACTGTATGTGCTGCAATACCATAAGCACAACATCTACCATTACTTCTACATACACTAATACCACCTATCCCATTAAATTTCATTTGACTTGTAAAAGTGCATTTGTAATTTATGTCATAGAGTGCACCTGCCGCTTACCGTATGTTGGCAGGACAACGTGTGCGCTCCACATAAGACTGAATGGCCACAGAGCCTGTGTCAAGAAGGGCGATGTAAAACAAAGCGTAGCCCTTCATTTTAAGTTAGCCCACCAACAAAACTTTGATGACCTTAAGATAACCCCTGCTCCTGCTAATCAAACCAACAGGTTTCAAATACTGCAGAAAAGAGAGATGTTCTGGATTTATAGATTAAAAACATTACAACCAACAGGTCTCAATGACATGGTCGAACTCATACGCTAAAAGGGGAACAAAAATACAAACTATCTCCCCAGCGTCTTTATTATTCTATTATCAATTTTTTCCACCATCCTCAAGGGGTTCATACACTAATAAATTCACCAAAAGCTTATTGATTAAACTTTTACAATACTGGTAATAGTCAACTATGTCCATCGAGCTCAAAAACCATCATTAACCCCATAGACAAGAGCTCCATCCACTATTGGTCAGTTTGTAATACCCGCCCATCTCTCATTGGCTCTTTACATCTTACATCATGGGACCTTAACCATGCGCCCCGAAAAATTCTCCATTAGTTTTCCCATAGACAGTAGCTCCCCCCATCATTGGCCAGTTCATAATATCCGCCTCAACTCTGATTGGTTTATTCAGACAGTAGACAGTAGCTCCCCTTATCATTGGCTATTTTATAATACCCGCCTTAACTCTGATTGGTTCATCTATATAGTAAGCGCTGTATTTACAGCGCTTCTAGTTTACTAATATAACGTTCTGCACCTACTTTTAGGAACTATATATTTACAATGTAACCAACATCAAAGCGATATTTAGAGTTTTTACTGATCAAAAACATCACGTTACCAGATTCAACACAGCGAACTCAGATCTCCAGCTCCCATTGGTATTAAAATAAATACATACTACTAGTATAAGATGCAACATGGTTTATTTTATTTTTTATGTACACCAATTTTATTGTATTGTCGATCTCTGTATATTGTATGTCAAGTACCGCTATTGCTGTTTTCCCCGCCGGGATCACACGGTATGTAAAATGTACGTATATATCCCGGCGTATGTTTCTTTGCCGGAGCGAACTCTCTACGGAGATCTCCACGGCTAGGAAAGACTAACTCCTGCAATTGTGATTGATGTACCGCTCTTCCAATCGTATACTGACACGAACTATCTTCTTTCTCTTGAAGTCTGTCACTGATGATCTTGATTGACAGCTTATTCGTCTAGTTGGATCCTTTGATATGCTGATTGACATTTCAACCGGCCTATACAAAAATATCACCCCATTTAAATATCCCAGTAACTTCTATTACGGCATTACCCTTGAGAAAGTGCCGGTATATGGCAGGAAACAAGTTGGGTTTTACTGTTCTTGGTTTTTAATGTTGCGAGGGTCGATCACCCATGCATCTTTTAAGAATTAAAGACATCTTAAAATAAGTCAGCATCCTTGGCTTGCTCCAAATTTCCACATGCGCCGGGTCAGCCATTTTTACTCCAGTATCCAAATCCTAAACTCCCCATATATAGCACCTCATAAGGTAGCCCCCTGTAGCCACTTAGTAGCCCCCTACAGCCAGGTAGAAGCCCCCTATAGCCAGATAGTAGCCCCCTATAGTGAGGTAGTAGCCCCCTGTAGCCAGTTGATGCCCCCCTGTAGTCAATGATGCCCCTGTAGCCAGTGATGCCTCCATAGCCAGGTGGTGCCCCCTTGTGGCCATTAGATGTCCCCTTGTAGCCAGTGATGCCCCCTTGTAGCCAGTGATGCCCCTCTGTAGCCAGTGATGCCCCTCTGTAGCCAGTAGATGTCCCCTTGTAGCCAGTGATGCCCCCTGTAGCCAGTGATGCCCCATGTAGCCAGTGATGCCCCCTTGTAGTCAGTGATGCCCCCTTGTAGCCAGTGATGCCCCCCTGTAGCCAATGATGCCCCCTGTAGCCAGTGATGCCCCCCTGTAGCCAGTGATGCCCCCTCGTAGCCAGTGATGCCCCCTGTAGCCAGTCATGCCCCCCTGAAGCCAGTGATGCCCCCTTTGTAGCCAGTAGATGCCCTGTAGCCAATGATGCCCCCCTTGTAGCCAATAGATGCCCCTGTAGCCAGTAGATGCCCCCTTGTAGCCAGTGATGCCCCCTGTAGCCAGTGATGCACCCCTTGTAGCCAGTAGATGCCCCTTTGTAGCCAGTAGATGCCCCTGTAGCCAGTGATGCCCCATGTAGCCAGTAGATGCCCCTGTAGCCAGTGATGCCCCCCTTGTAGCCAATGATGCCCCTGTAGCCAGTGATGCCCCCTGTAGACAGTGATTCCCCCCTGTAGCCAATGATGCCCCCTGTAGCCAGTGATGCCACTCTATAGCCAGTGATGCCCACTGTAGACAATGATGCCCCCGTAACCAATGATGCCCCCTTGTAGCCAGTGATGTCCCCTGTAGCCCGTGATGCCCCCCGTAGCCAGTGATGCCCCCCTGAAGCCAGTGATGCCCCCCTTGTAGCCAGTAGATGCCCCTGTAGCCAATGATGCACCCCTTGTAGCCAGTAGATGCCCCTGTAGCCAGTAGATGCCCCCTTGTAGCCAGTGATGCCCCCTGTAGCCAATGATGCACCCCTTGTAGCCAGTGATGCCCCCTTTGTAGCCAGTGATGCCCCTGTAGCCAATGATGGCCCCTGTAGCCATTGATGCCCCCTGTAGCCAGTAGATGCCCCCCTTGTAGCCAGTGATGCCCCCGTTGTAGCCAGTGATGCCCCTGTAGCCAGTGATGCTCTGTAGCCAGTGATGTCCCCATTGTAGCCAGTGATGCCCTCTGTAGCCAGTAGATGCCCCTCTTGTAGCCAGTAGATGCCCCCCTGTAGCCAGTACATGCTACCTGTAGCCAGTGATGCCCCTGTAGCCATTGATTCCCCCCTTGTAGCCAGTAGATGCCCCTGTAGCCAATGATGCCCCCTTGTAGCCAGTGATTCCCCCTTGTAGCCAGTACATGCCCCCCTGTAGCCAATGATGCCCCCTGTAGCCAGTAGATGCCCCCCTAAAGCCAGTGATTCCCCCCTTGTAGCCAGTAGATGCCCCTGTAGCCAGTAGATGCCCCCTTGTAGCCAGTAGATGCCCTCCTTGTAGCCAGTAGATGCCCCTGTAGCCAGTGATGCCCCCTTGTAGCCAGTTGATGCCCCTGTAGCCAGTGATGCCCCCTTGTAGCCAGTGATGCCCCCCTGTATCCAATGATGCCCCCTGTAGCGATTGATGCCCCCTGTAGCCAATGATGCCCCCTGTAGCCAGTGATGCCCCCTGTAGCCAGTAGATGCCCCTCTTGTAGCCAGTGATGTCCCCTTGTAGCCAGTAGATGCCCCTCTTGTAGCCAGTGATGCCCTCTGTAGCCAGTAGATGCCCCACTTGTAGCCAGTGATGCCCCGTACCAGTAGTATGCCCTTTGTAGCCAGTAGATGCCCCCCTGTAGCCAGTGATGCCCTGTAGCCTGACCCCCCTTGTAGCCTTAGATGCCCCCCTGAGCCAATGATGCCCCCTATAGCAGTAGATGCCCCCCTGGAGCCAGTAGATGCCCCTGTAGCCAGTAGATGCCCCTGTAAGTAATTATAAAATAACAAAAAAGTACTCACCCCGGTCCACGTCCTGGTAAGGTGCTGCTGAGCGGTGTAAGCAGCGTGACGTCATCACGCTGCTTACACTGTCACGCAGCTCCCAGGGATCTCCCCGGCGACAGAGTTGCCGACCGAGGAGACCCAGCACGGTGAAAGCCGTGCGCCCCCTGCGACGCTGATACAGGGGAGGAGTCAGCACGGGAACGATCCATCCCGTCTCCTCCCTGCACAAGCAGCTGCTGCTGGCTCTGCGCGACTGTTATAAAACAGCTGCGCAGAGTCAGGGGCGATCCTCCAGGCGGGCAAGGCAGACGCGCCCCTCTCGGGTCAGCGGACCCTCGGCGCTCCAGGTGATCGCCCGCCTCGCCCGCCCCTAGGAACGGCCCTGTGTATATATGTGTGTATGTGTATATATGTGTATGTATATCTATGTGTGTGTATATATGCGTGTGTATACATTTTTTTTTCTTCTGGAGTTTGAGCAGCGAGGGTTGATGGGGCAGAGTGATGGGGTCGACAGAAGGCGGAGTTGACTTGACAGAAATTTTTGCTGTAGCGGGCCCTGAAATCTCTGATGGCAGCCCTGTATATATTTATATATATATATATATATTAATATATATATATATATATATATATATAATATTATATATATATATATATATATATAATATATACACCTGCTATGGGGGACATACAAGTGCCTATACCTGCTATGGGGTACATACAAGTGCCTGCACCTGCTATTGGGGACTTTAAGTGCCTATACCTGCGATGGGGGACATATAAGCGCCTGTACCTGACTATAGGGAACATATAAGTGCCTGTACCTGCCTATGGGGGGGACGTATACCTGCCTATAAATGCCTATACCTGCCTATGAGGGACATATACCTGCCTATGTAATTTTACTGGTATCCATTTTTTTTTTTTTTTTAAATGTACCAGTAGCCGCTGCATTTTCTACCTTAGGCTTATACTCGAGTCAATAAGGCTATGTTCACACGGCTTATTTTGGGACATATTTCAGCCCGTAATTCACGCAGTAAGGCGCGAATTACGGGCTGAAATACGTCCCAGTCATTACGGTAATCCACAGTTCTCATAGAGAACTATGGATTACGTCTCCTCTCCCTGCTCGCACAATACGGTGAGCGGGGAGAGAAGTGACATGTCAATTATTCACGGCGTATACGCGCCGAGAACAATGAATGTCTATGGGGCCAGCGTGCTGCCGGCCCCCCGCCCCCGTACACACGGTGTAATTGCTGGGCAAAATACTTCCCGCAATTACGCCGTGTGAACATTGCCTAAGTTTTCCCAGTTATCTGAGGCAAAAGTAGGTGCCTCGGCTTATACTTGAGTATATACGGTAGCTTTATTTATGGTCATCTATAGTCTTATTTCTTTGCCTGTGTGGATTGGACGGGTTGTTACCAATGTTTGGTAAGAATTTCATGTCAATAGCACCTTTGGAAACATATTGGTGATGTGTTCAATACTTATTTCACTTATTTCACCCGTTGTATGTATGTACCTTTTAACTTGCCTTCTAGTTATTATTAGCTTGGTTAGGAAAATAGAGCTATTTAAAACCATATGTTACAAGATTTTTATTGATGTAAAAGCCTGACATAGGGGTTTGGTCAAACCCCAAAACGTAACTATAAATATAATGAGCCTATTAAAAATCTTATAAGTGTCCATTCATGTATTGGATTACGCACATTAAAATACATTCTAAAGAGAATAGCCAATGTGAGTCCCCACTTTCTTTTGGAACAGAAGCCACACAAGGGACAGTAAATGATACGAATGGGTGCATTTCACTTTCGAATTAAAAAAACTTCATGAGCAGAGTTTAGAGTTTGTGATACTTTTGTGTCACGCAGGAAGGTTTCTACTAATAGCAAGTTTGTGGCAAGGCTTAAACTGCGAAGCCCGTGCACCAATGAACCAAGCACATCCAGCTTCATAGTTCATGCTCTTGAAGCAGGCGGTCTGTCAGCTCAGGACTTGAGATGTTGCATCTTGGGCTCAGACATGCAGGACTAGATCTACTTAGCATTCACCATGCAAGGTACAGCGCTTGGATAAAAAAAAAAAACCTTGTGAATCTTCTTTATTAGAAAAATATTAAAAATACATGAGTGCTTGCAAAAATACAGAGACATGATCTCTGCTTACACTTTACTAAACAAGCTGTCAGGACAGGATCTGAGATGTTGTGTCTTAGGCTCAGAGATACCAGTCAAACCAGAAAGGTGTGCTCACAGCCTCGCCACTGTGAATTTTCTGCCAAATGGCTCCAAGCCATGACTCCTTCAAGGTAATCTGCACATGGCTCGTGCAGGGAATCAACTTCTTTTACATATCGCAGCCACTTATATTACATTTTACCTCTTCCTGACATTTGACGTGTACATCTCACTATCAGAAGTACTACTTTAGTTTGAAGGTAGCCAGGGCCCCCTTAATGTTTAGGTAGCCAGGGCCCCCTTTATGTTTAGGTAGCCAGGGCCCTCTTTATGTTTAGGTAGAGTCAGGGCCCCCTTTATGCTTAGATAGCCAGGGCCCCCTTTATGTTTAGGTAGAGTCAGGGCCCCCTTTATGCTTCGGTAGCCAGGGCCCTCTTTATGTTTAGGTAGAGTCAGGGTCCCCTTCAAGGTAATCTGCACATGGCTCATGCAGGGAATCAACTTCTTTTACATATCGCAGCCACTTATATTACATTTTACCTCTTCCTGACATTTGACGTGTACATCTCACTATCAGAAGTACCACTTTAGTTTGAAGGTAGCCAGGGCCCCCTTAATGTTTAGGTAGCCAGGGCCCCCTTTATGTTTAGGTAGCCAGGGCCCCCTTTATGTTTAGGTAAACCAGGGCCCCTTTATGTTTAGGTAGAGTCCAGGGCCCTCTTTATGCTTAGGGTAGAGTCAGGGCCCCCTTTATGTTTTGTAAGTTAGGGTCCCCTTTATATTTAGGTAGAGTTAGGGTCCCCTTTATATTTAGGTAGCCAGTGCCCCCTTTATGTTTAGGTAGAGTCAGGGCCCCCTGTATGTTTAGGTAGCCATTGCCCCCTTTATGTTTAGGTAGAGTCAGGGCCACCTTAATGTTTAGGTGGAGTCAGGACCCCTTTTATGTTTAGGTAGCCAGGGCCCCCTTTATGTTTAGGTAGCCAGGGCCCCCTTTATGTTTAGGTAGAGTTAGGACCCCTTTTATGTTTAGGTAGAGTCAGGGCCCCCTTTATGTTTAGGTAGAGTCAGGGCCCCCTTTATGTTTAGTTAGCCAGGGCCCCTTTAGGTTGTGAAAAAAAACACAACAACCACTGACCTCGCACCCGCTCCTGGCCGCTCCCGGACGCTCCCCGCCGGCTTCTACTGGCACCCTGCATAGGTGGCGCAGTGATGTGACGTCACCGCGCACCTACGTCACCAGTAGAGGCCGTTGCCTTGCAGGCTTAAGGCCTAACGCCTTAAACCTGCCAGTGTCCACTCCGCTGACACTGTGCAGCCCCGGGAGTGGAGGACATTTGTCCCTGACTCCCGGTGTCTGACACAGGGCCCGGGCGTTCAGTGACAGGATGCGGCGGCCAGGCCCCGGGGAGTGGCGGCACTACCTCCGAGGCCCACAGGAACTCGGGGCCCACCCTGTGTGCCAGTTCGAGCCTGGTTTGGCAGCTGCGCCGCCGGGGCGCCTCTCTGTCATGGGGAATAAAGTGGCCTGCTTGCAGCGGGCCCCCTTATTCCACTGGGCCCCGTACAGGAGTGCCGGCTGTACTGGCTGTCCCCCCTGTACGGCATCCCAGGATAGCCTTCCTTATTCAAAATCCCTTTTACCTTGTACAAATCTCCCACTTTACCAGCACCAAAGCAACGCTAGACCATCACATTACCTCCACAATGCTTGACAGATGGCGTCACGCACTATTCCAGCATCTTTTCAGTTGCTCTGCATCTGTGTGATCCAAACACCTCAAATTTTGATTTGTCTGTCATAACACTGTCAGTGTTCTTTAGCCCATATTAATCTTTTCCTTTTATTAGCCAGTCTCAGATATGGCTTTTTCTTTTCCACTCTGCCCTGAAGGCCAGCATCCCGGAGTCACCTCTTCACTGTAGACGTTGACACTGGCCTTTTTGTGGTACTATTTAATGAAGCTGCCAGTTGAGGACCTGTGAGGTGTTGATTACTCAAATTATAGACTCTAATGTACTTGTCTTGTTGCTCAGTTGTGCAGCGAGGCCTCCCACTTCTCTTTCTACTCGGGTTAGAGCCTGTTTGTGCTCTCCTCTGAAGGGAATAGTACACACTGTTGTAGGAAATCTTCAGTTTTTTGGCAATTTCTCACATGAAATTTCCTTCATTTCTCAGAACAAGAATAGACTGTTGAGTTTCACATGAAAGTTCTCTTTTTCTGGCCATTTTGCGAGTTTAATTGAACCAACAAATGTATTACTCCAAATTCTCAATTAGCTCAAAGGAAGGTCAGTTTTATAGCTTCTCTAATCAGCAAAACTGTTTTCAGCTGTGCTAACATACTTGCACAGGGGTTTTCAAGGTTGTTAAAAATATCCAATAGCTTTCTAACACAATGTACCATTAGAACACTGGAGTGATGGTTGTTGGAAATTGGCCTCTTTACACCTATTTAGAAATTTCTTTAACACACAGAAATTTTCATCTAGAATAGTCATTTAACACATTATCAATGTATAGAGTGTATTTCTGATTCATTTAATGTTAGCTTCATTGAAAAAAAACTGTGCTTTTCTTTCAAAAATAAGGAAATTTCTAAGTGACCCCAAACTTTTGAATGGTAGTGTATGTATGGAGTAGGCTCAGGAGCAGAGCCCACGTTAAATACGGCAGGTGCATTCTACTAGTTACAACCAGTACCTCCAGCAGCCAGGCCTGAATATTACAACGATCCTAACAATCTAGCTACTTATACTACTGACAAAAAGTTAGGGATATCTGTCTTTTGGTTTATATTTCAGGATGACTATAAAATGTCTTGACATTTTTTTAATGCACTAAATGAGACCATCTCTTAACTGTGGAATGCCCATGTCCAACTGTTCAATTTTTTCAATACTTTTTGCACAACATAGAGCTTAATGGCAAAATTCACAACAGATATTTTATCCCTGAATCACCCAATAGATTTAGGGGATCAACCTGAATTGGAATTTAAACAGTTCTCCTGATCATGCTGTTCACATTTTGACATCATTAGACCAAGACAAAACTATTGGTCAATAGTACCTCACCTTTGCAAGGCTTCAGTCAGGATGCTCTCAGACGCAATTGGCCACTGAGCTTAGAGTGTCAAGGAATGTCATCAGCAGGTTAGAACAGAAATACGGAGAGACTGGAAGAGTCACAGAAAGGCAAAGAAGTGGATGCCCCTTGGGTTCCCTGGCGAAGGAATACGTCTATTCCGAAATGCATCGGTAGCTTGATTGCCTGTATAGTTTGTAATGAGGGTGACGTTAATATATCTACCAGTCAGACTAGTGAGCGTTGCCGGCCGGAGCGCATGCTAGTCAGTTTAAGGAGGACTATTGTGGTGGAAGAAGACGGGTGATTCACCTTTCTGGTAAGCCAGCTGTCATTTCTGCTATTTTGGTTCATTGTTTTTATGGCTGTTTTTGTGCTAAGTGGTGTTTTATTGTGCTATAGGACTGATGGTGATTGTTAACGTTTGGTCATACATTAACGTAGTATCTTTGAATAGTTACAACGGTCAACTGTAGACATTTGTTACTCAAATTGGGCTGGATCGGCTGGTTTAGCACGGTGGTATATTAGATATATATATCGCTGACACAATAGTAGAAAATAATACAACAAATTGAAAACGAGGATGGTAATAAAACAAAGACAGAGCTTAGCTAATACCTTGCAATAATTTCTTAAAACATTGCGCAAAATATCATCTTCAAATAATACTACTACTAGTGTAGGCATATCTGGAGATCTGCAAAGGAGATACCGGTGTTAGTGAGGTAGAGTAAATGCTGTTGAGATTTTTTATCAACAATGTCCTCTGGCCCATGGATCTTCTGGCCTGTTGATGAATGTTGCGTCATTATAATCGGAAATCATCATCCAAAGTGCAGTTACATTTGGCCGGTTTAAATCCCCGATGGGAATAGCTAAGTGTGTGTGCTTAGGGTGGTCGCTACAAAAATGAAGAATCATTTATATTTGAACTAGTAATGCCATGCAAAGAAATATGTAAAAAGATATTTCAATGGTCTGGATATCAAATTTAAATTTTAAATTAAGTGGGTTGTTATTAAGAAAATGAACACATGAAATAATAGATGTAGATGAACCCTGCCAAATAAGCAAAAGGTTATCAATATACCTTCCATACCATTGGACGCCACAGCAAAAAGGATTGATGTTAGAAAAAATGTACATAAATTCAAACTAAGACACAGCTAAGTTCACTAGAGATGATGACTTTTTAGCTCCCATGGAAACACCACATAGCGGTAAATAAAAATTGTTGTCATACAAAAAGAAATTGTGGGTCATCAAAAATTTAACAGTCATGATAATGAACATCTGTAAATCTGAGGAATAATCCCTGTAATGACTGAAATGAAAGTCTAGTGCAAGTGGTATGCAGGTCTAAAGAGACTCAACATCACATCTAACCCAAATGTAATGAGACTGCCAAATATTGTTCTGAAAACTTCTGAGGACATCTCTAGTATCTTGTACATACCAGGAACCCTATGAACCAAAAGCTGAAGATGGGAATCAAGCCATTCGCATAAGGGTTCACATAGTGAACCGATCCCTGAGACTAAGGATCTCATGGGCGGAGGATCAATTTGTTTGTGAAATTTAGGTAGCTCAAGTAACAAAGGAACTATGGGATTTGAAACATTTAGATAATCCAACTAATTAGCTGGGATAATGCCCAATGCGAAACCGTCATTCAGCAGAGACATGAGTTGTAGTTTGAATATACGAGTGGGATTTTCATTAATTTTTTTATAAGTATACTGATCAGATAAGAGAGCCATCATTTGTTGGCGATATGGACTACTATTTAAGACATCAATGGAACCCCCTTTGTCTTCCGTCTTAAAAGTAAGATGATACATTGTAAGTAACCTCTCCAAAGCTAATCTATGCCTGTAGGATAAATTTAAGTTGGTAGTCAGTTGGGAATGCTGTAACTATTTTAGATTTCTGGTCACAAACCTTTGAAATTGGTCTATGGATCCGGTTCTGGCTTGAATAGCTATGGATTCTTTGTTCAGAATGATATAGAAGACATCATGGGATTATCGTCCAGTGTGTGGTCAGAATGTAGTTCCCAAAGGGTCCGCAATGACCTCTGAGTCTGAAAATTCAGCCGAGAAAATTTATTTCTGATCAATGTTACTGTTTGTTGGAAACCATGTTTTCATCTTGGCACTACAAATGTCTTTTGATGGTTAAGTCTCATATGAATTTGTTTATATTTTTCATGGTAGAAAATATTGAAGGGTTTGCGAATCACAAAATTGAAACCGAATTTTAATACTTTTATCACTTGCTGTGTAAGGATAGTCTCAGATATATTGATTATGCCAATATAGGTGTTTTCTACCATAGGCAGTCCCCAACTTACACCGTTCTGACTTACATCTGTCCCCTAGTTACAAATAGAGGCTTATGGGGCATGTTGGCACTTGTAGTTCCATGTTCCACAGCAGATAGTAGCTGTGGAATGAAAAGTTCCAGCATGCCACAGCAGTACATGAGGTGAAAATGAGGTGAAATCTTCTTAACAGGAGCAAAGACAGCAAAACAAATGTAAAACCCTTCTTTGCACTATCCAAAACTAAGAAAAAAACCTTTTGTGCTGGAGTTACATCTAATAAATCTACCTGTTCTGACTTACATACAAATTCAGCTTAAGAACAAACCCACAGTTCCTATCCTGTTCATAACCCGGGGACTGCTTGTATTTGGTCTGCTGAGTCTTTATTTTTGTGTCTTCTGACGTGTTTTCTGCCGCCACATCTGCACCGTTTTTTTGGCTTTTAGGTATACATGGAGTGGTGAGATATACTGGCATTAGCAGAAGCGACAATAGAATTATCATGTGAAGTGTCTGATGAGTCAGAGCTGAAATTGACTCTGTTGCTATTTCTAGACTCTATTGCTGTAGAATCTCGAAACTCTGTAGCCCTGAACCTCAATGACCTGAGGAGCAGCCTTGAAGACCAGTGGGATGCCATGCCTCAGCAGTCAATAACTTGACTTGTGTACAGCATGAGACGTCATTACCAAGCTGTAATTTATCCTCAAGGCCACATGACAAGTTTTTGAGACAATGACATTTTTTGATGGTGTTTACCCTCCACTGATAAAATCCAAACAGGCGTCAACATCGGTGTTTCTTTATTTATAAGAATCCCAGATGTTTTGAATCTAAGTGCAACAATACATAATATATATAGCCATAGGGTGGTTCTAAAAAAAGTGCGCCGTAGTGCATTTTGTCGAGTTCCTGTAAGGTAAGGACATCGGGCATGCGCCATAGTGCGCTGAGTCCGTTTCCTGTTTAGTAAGGGCACAGAGCATGCGCAGAGGTCTGTTTGCTCATTTCCAAAATCGAACATGCGTCGGAACTTTGGACATGCGCAAAAGAGGAGTAAGGACGCAGAGGATTGAATGTCTGTGATCCCGCTCTTCTTGTTCGTCTATTTTGATCTTATCGGTGCACAGCTTTGTGAAATGATTGGTGCATCTTTCTTGATTCAAACATATTGGTTATTGATGTTTAGATACTATGAGATTATTGGCTATTGCACTTTTTTAGAACCACCCTATGGCTATATATATTATATATTGCTGCACTTAGATTATGCTTGATAAAGACTTTGTGTTGAGTCGAAACGTCTCTCTTTTTGTACTGGGATTCTTATAAATAAACACTGATGCTGAGCCTTTTTGAATGTTTTCTGTGGATCTTTGGATGTGAAGGATGGGCCTCCTTCATTGTTGGCAGTCTGTTGCATTTTGAAGGTGTTGTCAAAGATGGAATTATGGGACTACAATGCTGCCCAACTATAGTATTTTATTCTACACTCCACTGTTGTCGGCTTTTGTTCTATGAAATTGTTTGAGATGAGCAAATCAGGATTGCATGCTATGACTTAAATGGCCTACTTTCAGGACAAAATATCACTGAAGCAGGACATTTTTACATTTTCCATAAATTACACCTGAAAGCCAACTATCCCCAACGTTTTCTCTCCATTCAACCCCAATTACCATGATGTCTTCTCCCAGTCATGGTTTGTCTCTGCAGAGATTGTTACCCAAATGTCTTTGGCTCTTTACTCATCCAGTAGTTCCAGTAGTTTGAATGGAGTGGTGTGGAACTGCTGCATTCAGACCTCTTCTTGAGACCAGGGAAACAGGTGACCAACAATTGGAACCCCGCTGATCTAACATTTGTCACCTGTCTAGTGGATAGACAATAAATGCTTCTGGATGAAATACTTTGTGAAAATGTTTTGTATCTTTTGTAGTGGATTGGACTAGGATGCGGGTCCATCACTGAACACATTTTTTTAAAGAATATTAGTATTTGATACACTGGGGATCTTGCATGTTTCCCACCTACCATGAATGGAGAGTTTTGTAATTTTTATCATAGGTTCACTTCAACTGTGAGAGACAGAATCTAAAGAAAATCTTGTATAATTTTTAAATAATTAATTTGCATTTTATTGCATGAATTAAGTATTTGATCACCTACCAACCAGTAAGAATTCTGGCTCTCACAGACCTGATAGTTTTTCTCTAGGAAGCCCTCACACTCTTACCTTTTCCCTCCCTTTCCTCCCCTTTTTTTTCTCTCCATTCCTTCTTTTATTTTTGGTTACTTATAGGTTATAGTTGACTCATTTCTCCTGTACTTGGACCTTTAAAGTGATTGTATGACCATATTGCATTTTTTTTAGTGGTAGTGCAACAAACTACTATTTTTTCATATTTTCTCTGTAGAACATATTTGTTCCTTAGGTTCCTGTTGTGATTATGTATTTCAGTAGCCAACTAACCTGCTATTTGTATATTTACTTATGGTCTATATATCTGGCTGCTTCCTCTGTAATGTACTTTTTGCTGTATTGGCCAGTCCTCCTTGAAGTTTGTTCTTTTTTTTTAATCTATTTGATTATGGCGCAATGTTTTGTACCATTTGTAAGATTCAATAAAGCTTTTTCAATAGTAAGAAGCCGACTTACTATGCCCCATTAACTGCATCAATTGAATCTGTTTGAACTTGTTACTTGTCAACACACTCAATCAATCACACTCAAACTCTCCACCGTGGCCAAGATCAAAGAGCTGTATAAAGACACCAGAGACAAACTTGTAGACTTGCACAAGGCTGGGTTGGGCTACAGGGCAATAGGTAAGCAGTTTACTGAGAAGGCAAAAACCGTTGGCACAATTATTAGAAAATGGTAGAAACACAAGATGACTTCAATCTTCCTCGGTCTACGGCTCCATGCAACAGTTCGCCTCGTGGAGTAAGGATGATTTTGAGAAAGTTCAGGAATCAGCTCAGAACTACATAGGAGGACTTGGTCAATAACCTGGATAGAATTAGGACCACAATCTCAAACATTACCGTTAATTCAAAGAGAAAGAAAAAAACATCACAAGAAGTGTTCCCTAGTGTTACTTCATTTCACAAAAAATGTGTCACGGTCCATGCCACGGTCTCTGCTGCGAACTGCCTGTGTTGCTATCGCAGATTAGGTTCCTGTTTCGGTGCCGCTGTCACCGTGAACCCTCCTGTTGCTGCTACTTACCCATTTGCGGTTGCTTTGCAGCTTTTCCCATGCTGGCCATGCTGCTCCTCCATCTTGGCTGCTGCCCACATTATGCTCTAATTTATTAACACAGTGTGCAGCAAGGTGGGTCTTCCTTTGCCAATCTCCTTCCACCTGCATGGTTATAAACCTGCTTCTCTCCACGCTCTCTGCCTGATCCTTGTTGTCTTTTGTTAGTGGTCTGTTGTGTTATGTTTTTGTCCTTGTGTCATCCTTGTTGGTTTCCATGTGTCTGTCTGAGTCTTTGTGTGTTTCCTTGCCATGTTCTTAATGTCTGTTTTCTTGCCATGTTTCTGCCATGTTTCTGTTGGTTGCCTTGTGAGTTGATGCCTTAGTTCCTAGCCAGTGTCCTAGCTTGAGTCTCTGCTTTGTCTCCTATCATGTTCTTGGTGTGGTGCCCAGTCTGTATATAGTGCTTTGTGAAAGTATTCAGCCCACTTGAACTTTTCAACCTTTTGCCACATTTCAGATTTCAAACATAAAGATATAAAATTAAAATTTTTGTGAAGAATCAACAACAAGTTGGAAACAATTGTGAAGTGGAACGAAATTTATTGGATATTTTAAACTTTTGTAAAAAAAAAAACAAAACTGAAAAGTGGGGCGTGCAATATTATACCCTTAAGTTAATACTTTGTAGCGCCACCTTTTGCTGCGATTACAACTGCAAGTTGCTTGGAGTATGTCTCTATCAGTTTTGCACATCAAGAGACTGAGATTCTTGCCCATTCCTTCTTGGCGCACAGCTGGAGCTCAGTGAGGTTGGATGGAGAGTGTTTGCGAACAGCAGTTTTCAGCTCTTTCCACAGATTCTCAATAGGATTCTGGTCTGGACTGTGACTTGGCCATTCTAACACCTGGATACATTTATCTGTGAAACTTCCATTGTAGATTGTGCTTTATGTTTGGGATCATTGTCTTGTTGGAAGATAAATCTCCGTCCCAGTCTCCAGTCTTTTGCAGACTCCAACAGGTTTTCTTCCAGAATGGTCCTGTATTTGGCTCCATCCATCTTCCCATCAATTTTAACCATCTTCCCTGTCCCTGCTGAAGAAAAGCCCAAACCATGATGCTGTCCCCACCATGTGTGATAGTGGGGATGGTGTGTTCAGGGGGATGAGCTGTGTTGCTTTTACGTCATACATATAGTTTTGCATTGTGGCCAAAAAGTTCGATTTTGGTTTAATCTGAGCAGAGCCCCTTCTTTCATATGTTTGGTGTCTTCCAAGCGGCTTGTGGCAAACTTTAAACAAGACTTTTTATATATATTTTTCAGAAATGGCTTTCTTCTTGCCACTCTTCCATAAAGGCCAGATTTGTACAGTGACTGATTGTTGTCCCATGGACAGACTCTCCCACCTCAGCTGTAGATCTCTGTAATTCATCCAGAGTGATCTTGGCTGCATCTCTGATCAGTCTTCTCCTTGTTTGAGATGAAAGTTTAGAGGGACGGTTGGGTCTTGTTAGATTTGCAGTGGTCTGATACTCCTTCCATTTCAATATGATCAATTGCACAGTGCTCCTTGGGATGTTTAAAGTTTGGGAAATCTTTTTGTATCCAAATTCAGCTTTAAACTTCTCCACAACAATATCACGGACCGGCCTGGTGTGTTCCTTGGTCTTCATGATGCTCTCTGCGCTTTAAACAGAACCCTGAGACTATCACAGAGCAGGTTCATTTATACGGAAACTTGATTACACAAAGGTGGATTATATTTATCATCATCAGTCATTTAGGACAACATTGGATCATTCAGAGACCCTCACTGAACTTCTTGAGTGAGTTTACTGCACTGAAAGTAAAGGGGACGAATAATATTGCACGCCCCACTTTTCAGTTTTTTATTTTTTACGAAAGTTTAAAATATCCAATCAATTTCATTCCACTTCACAATTGTGTCCCACTTGTTGTTGATTCTTCACAAAAAAAAGTAACATTTTATATCTTTATGTTTAAAGCCTGAAATGTGACAAAAGGTTGAAAAGTTCAAGGGGGCTGAATACTTACAAAAGGTACTGTATGTTTTGTACCTTACCTTTCATTTCACCTTTCCCTTTGGCATCTGTTTGACCTTCTTGTCTGTTTAGTTCTGTCTCTATGTTTTGTTCTGTACCTGCATGTTTCTACCCTAGTCTGTTGTATCATTGTCCCTATTTCTGTTGGTGTCTTGCATTAGCACTTTTGGCCCGTCTGTTCAGCTGCCACCGCTGGGGACTGTTTTGAGGTCGCACCTGGTGGCCTTTAGGGAAGCCATTCTTACCATCAAAGGCTCTGTGAAGCTGCTCGACGGCCACTTAGTTACGTCCCCTTGGAGTAAGCCCAGCAGTGGTCCAGAGGGTCCACTACCCGCTCACCTGTTACAAAATGTTTACAAAATACAGAAGAGTGGATACTGGGAAGAGGGGACAGAGAAGCAGAAGATTCTCTTCACAAGTTAGGAGCCTGCGCCTTTATCCTGTTCCTGCTGTAGTCTGTGTTAGTGAGCCTTAACCGAACAACTGTGTTGAAGTTCAGCACGGGTTTTGGAACTGAAAGATTAACACTACACCATCATCATGGATTGAAATCCTGAAGGGCATACACTAGTGCACTGCTCACAGCTGTCCAGGGCCGTTTGAAATTCACCAATGACCATCTGGATAACCCAGAGGAGGCATGGGAAAAAGTCATGTGGTCAGATGAGACCAAAATAGAACCTGTTGGTATCAGCGCCACTCACCATATTTGGAGGAAGAAAAAGAATGAGTCCAACCCTATGTGCACTGTCCCAACTGTGAAGCATGGGGTGGAAATATCATACCTTGGGGGTGCTTTTCTGCAAAGAGGACAGGGCGACTGCACTGTATTGAAGGGAGGATGGAAGCGACCATGTATTGTGAGATGTTGGCCAACAACCTGCTTCCCTCAGTAAGAGCATTGAAGATGGGTTGTGGCTGGGTCTTCCAACAGTGCCATGACCCACAGCACACAACAAGGCCAACTAAGGAGTGTCTCCATAAGAAGCATGTCCAGGTCTTGAAGTGGCCTAGCCAGTCTCCAGACCAAAAAACAATTGAAAACCTTTGGAGGGAGCTAAAACTCAATGTAGCCTGGTGACAGCCACGAAACCTGAAAAATCTGTAGAAGATCTGTACGGAGGAGTGGATCAAAATCCCTGCTGCAGTGTGTGCAACCTTCATCAAGATATACAGGAAACGTCTGACCTCTGTAGTTGCAAAGTTTTCTGTACCAAATATTAAGTTCTGTTTTTATGTTGTATCAAATACTTATTTCATACAATAAAATGCAAATTATTTAAAAACATACATCAATCGTGATTTTCTGAATTTATTTTTTAGATTCTGTCTCTCACAGTTGAAGCGTACCTATGATAAAAATTACAGCTCTCTCCATTCTTTGTAGGTGGAAAAACATGCAAAATCCCCAGTGTATCAAATACTTATTTTGCCCACTGCAACTCACCTGTTCTCCATGATATCTCTCATTGATAGTCAGAAATTGACAGATTACAAATTATGTGCGTGTATCATTAATATATGATAGATTTTTACCCTTTATTAATTATTGTATATCTACATTTTTTGTCACATCATTAGAAGTGTAGTGTTTTAATGTAAATGAATTTTATGATATTTTATGATGGTTCTACTTAAGGGGAATTTGTGTATTCGCCAAATAGGGAAATGTATAATAGTATCTTAGAAAGTATAATTATATGTGTACCTAAACTCTCCTTTTAGTTTATAATGGCTTGGTGGATTTTCTTAGGAGAATGGAGCATTTTAAAACCTTCTTTTCTAGGTTTCTTACGATGTATATGCTTGGCATAGGGAGCTGGTCCTACCCAGGGGCGTAATTACAGAGGTAGCACACATAGCAGCTGCCACGGGGCCCAGGCTTATAGAGGGCCAGGGCCCCGGGCCAGCTGCTGCCACGTCTCTTTCACCAGTAGTTCGGCTCCTGCGGCCGCTGACAGTGAACATAACAGTTCGCTGCAGGCGGGCGCATGGGTTGCGGGGCCCGGCCATAGCCATATCTATCACAAGGGTAGCGCCCTGCAGGGGGCGGCACCCGAGAGTAGAAATTGCCGACAGATTTAAAAAAAAAAAAAAAGTCTGACCTTCCAGCCTGGGGAGGGGGAGTTCAGAGGCACACCGTAAGATGTTGTGAAGACGTCGGGTCGGAGAGGAGTGGGGAGGTGTGCTCTCGGCACAGCAGTGTGCAGGAGCTCATGAGACAGAAGCTGCCTGCTGTTTTGTCCCCCCCCCCAACCCTCACCACAATGACCTGCTGTTTAGCAACACCATCCACCATGGTCATCAGGTACATGTTTTGTTTATGTATATGTGTGTATACATGGATGTGTATGTGTCTGCATGTGTGTACATGTGTGTGCATGTGTGTACATGAGTGTGTTTACATGGGTGTGTTTACATGGGTGTGAATGTGTGTACATGTGTGTGTTTACATTGGTGTCTGGCGTGTGCAGGATGTGTCTGACGTGTGCGGGATGTGACCGGCGTGTGTGGGATGTGTCTGGCATGTGTGGGATTTGACCGCCGTGTGCGGGATGTGTCTAGCGTGTGTCTGGCGTACAACTGGCGTGTGCGGAAAGTGTCTGGTGTACAATATTTTTTCCGCTATTCTTGACAGAAAGTGATTTATTTATTTATTTTATTTTTTTTTAATGGACCCGTGTGTGTGTGTTGGGGGGGCCCATTGAAAAGTTTGCTATGAGGCCCTGCCATTTCTAGTTGCACACCCTGGTCCTAGCCCATAAAGCATTGATAACTGTACACATGATGACCCTACAAAACGATTTAGTAAGAGTCCATCAACCTATTCGGTTATTCTCATTGAATTAGACTCCAAGGAAAGCACTGTTTGAATGTAAGTCACACAAGGGACTAATGGGTGCATCTCACTTGCCAAATAAAACCACTTCAAGAGGCGAGTGGGTTTGTGATATTTTTGTGGCACACAGGAAGGTTTCCTGCTTTGCTTGCCATTGAAATCTCTTCAAATGGGAGCTTTGTTTTACAATGCCAAAACCTTTGAAGCCAGTGCAGCAATAACATTCCCCAACCCGCCTCACGGGCCCTGGTAAAGGGAAAATTTTTTTGGGGGAATAATAACAAATCGGGCCCAATTTAAAGCCAAACCTATATGCCCTGGAGCCATGAAAATTTTCTGCCAAGGGGGCCCTTTCCTAAATTCCCCCAAAGGTTTATCTGCATTTTTTCCCCATTCAAAAAATAATCTTTTTTTAACAAAAATGCAGCCAAAAAATATTACATCTAAAAACCTT
The DNA here is from genome assembly GCA_025379985.1 of Phyllomedusa bahiana. Lineage (NCBI taxonomy): Eukaryota > Metazoa > Chordata > Amphibia > Anura > Hylidae > Phyllomedusa > Phyllomedusa bahiana. Next base: position 12,082 of record JAODAL010024468.1, on the reverse strand, counting down.
ACGGATTTTGTTTATATGTGTATGCCCGTACTATCCAGTACTCAGTAATCATGACATTTTTTGCCAAAACCCTCCACTCCTTTGTTTTCGAAGGCCCATCGGGCATCCCGGCACGTCTTTTAAAAAAAACCCGAAAAGAAAGGGCCAAGACTGCGCTTTTTTGCCTTTATTTGTGCCTGTTTTTGTATGCTCCCCTTTTACTTTTCCCTGAACTCTTTTCTGTTTTTCCAAAGTCTGTCTGGGTGGTGAATGATAGGTTTCCACCAAAACCCGTCGGTAAAAATCTTTTGTACACCCCCCAAAGTGCGGGGCCCTGCCAATTTTTTGGGGGTTTAAAATGGTGATTGACATTTTCCTTTCACCACCACCCTTTCTTCCTTAGGGTATTTTCAAAACGGCTTTTTTCCCGCCGCATATTTCTTTTTCCCCGCAATTACTTTAAATTCAAAGCTCCCCTAAGAGCTGGGGTTTTACGCTTGTCCCATAACCCTTTTTAACGTGCGAAAAATAAAAGGGGCTAAATTTTTTCTTAAATGCCCCCTCCCGGGGGGGTTTAAAGGGCGGGCTACACTCCCCACATATAAAAAGGGGTTTTAAAATGAACAAAAGATCCAACACCGGGCTGGCGCGGGGAATTATTGAGAGATTACAAAATTGAAAAAATTAGGACATTTTGGAGAAAGAGTGTAGAAAAACATTTCCTAAAAAATAAAACATAAGGGTTACAAAATCAAGAGGGTGCATCTTGAAGAGGTCAAAGGGGAAGTGAAGGGGTTAACTCGAGACATGTTTGTTATTTAAAGGGGCTCCTGGCGTAAAATGATCTAAATATTCTGGCCCCACAGGTTAAAATGAACCCTAGGTTTTAAGGGTTTTTTGTAAAGGGTTTTTAACATGGTATGGTAAAAAAACCAAAATTTTTTTACGACATTGCCCCTTGAGAAAGGGGGAGAATTCCCCCGAAACGCCGCAATGCTCACCCCAAACCGCCCCCCTGTCCCCCCTTGCCCCGCCCCCGGGTAAAAAGGGCCACGCTAATGCTGCTGCAATCAGGAAGCCTGATTTCGCCTACAAAACAAATGTTTTCGTTTGGGAACCACGGAGCTATGTGCGGTGAAAGCGAAAAAGTAATTTCATGTTGTATTCACTTAATTTTGGTTACTATTTTGGACCCGATTTTTTATCGAAAAAGGTTAAAACTCGGCACGGTTTTTATGTTGATCGGTTTTTTTTAGATCACCCCGATAATTTGGGTTTTAAAAATCTGTGCATAATTTTAATTTACCCGGCCCTTTTTCACCCGTTTCCTTCTTTTTTGGGGGGCCAAAAAAGCTTTTTAAAGGAATAGAAGCGGGGTTTGACCCGGGGTGTGTGGGGACGTCATGACGGGGATTTTATTGTTGCGATTGGCGGAAAAATCACATGACCTATTTTACATAGAACACCCCTTTTTCCTGTTCTGCCTAAGTGTGTTTCAGCGTCTCATAGAAGTAGGACGTGCGCTCTGCCTCTGTCCAAACAGCTCAGCAAACAGCTCAGCGAAATTGTTCTATTGAAAACAAAACAGCTATACTTTTAGCTGTGAACATTAGAACTAGGTAGATTAGAGATTTGCAGATTTTAGGTAGTTAGGCTGAATTTTTAAAGGAGCATCTAGCCCTGTAAAGTCACGGGGGGGCGGGGGGGGGGGGGGGGGAGGCCGTGGGCGAACACAGACAAGCTCTTTTAAAGGAAAAGTGGATATAGTGCAGCCGAGACTTAGTTTAGACATTGCATTGCAAAAGGCTTTTTATTAAAAAGTTTTTGTTGAAAAAATTACTAGTATGTTGGGCAGCCTGAACTTATATTAGGATACAGATCTTTTCTAGTAATGCAGGTCTATTTGTTAGGGTCAAAACTCCACTTTATTATCCGTTACATTTCAGATAGGTGTTTTTTCACTTTTGGACAGGCCACTTTGTTGATAGAGGCACCCTTTCACTTAAATTTCAATACAGCAATTTTGTCATCACCGAGGTGTATTTTTAGGTGTAAAAAATACCGTTTATTATCCGTATACATTTCAGATACGTGTTTTTTCACTTTGCCCAGTCCAACTTTGTTTATAGAGGCACCTTTTCACTTAAATTTCAATACAGCAATTTGTCATCACCCCCAGGTGTATTTTTAAAGGGGTAAAAAATACCGTTTTATTATCGTATACATTTCAGATAGGTTTTTTTCACTTTTGCCCAGTCCAGCTTTGTTGATAGAGGCAAACCCTTGCACTTAAAAATTTCAATACAGCAATTTTTTCGTCACCCCCCAGGTGTATTTTTAGGTGCAAAAAATACCGTTTATTATCCGTATACATTTCAGGGTAGGTGTTTTTTTCACTTTTGGGCAGGCCAGCTTTTTTTGATAGAGGCACCCTTTCACTTAAATTTTAATACAGCAATTTTGTCGTCACCGCAGGTGTATTTTTAGGTGCAAAAAATACCGTTTATTATCCTTATATTATTATTATTAACATTTATTTTAAATCGCCATTGATTCCATGGCGCTGTACATTTGAGGGGGGTCACATACATGATATGTCAAGTGAGTACATTAATGACAATGAATGACTTATAACTGGTACGAGGGGGGGAGGACCTGCCCGCGAAGGCTTACAATCTACAAGGAGGAGGGAAGGAGACAGGAGGAAAAGGGGAGACATGTTTGTGGGGTAGTACAGTGGCAGCAGGGTTATTGTAGGTTATAGGCAATCTGAAGAAATGGGTTTTCAGGTTGCTTTTGAAGCTGGTTTAGAGAGGGGGAGAGTCTGAGGTGTTGGGGCAGAGATTTCCAGAGTGTGGGGGAAGCCAGAGAAATTTGGGACGGTTATGTGAGGGCTGAAAGAGGAGAAAACAGAGAAAAGGTCCTGTGAGGAGCGGGATTGGTGGGGGGAGATATTGGAATTAGGGCAGAGATGTATTGAGGGAGGGTCATGGAGACCCTTGTAGGTCATGGTTAGCAATTGAAATGAATTGGGCCTGAGAAATTGGTGCCATGAAGGGATTGACAGGGGGAGAGGCAGGGGAGAAGCGAGTGAGAGGGGGTTTTAAGACGGGCGCAGAGTTGGAATGGTTTGAAGGGGGAAAAGAGGGTAGAGGGGAGGCCACAGGAAGGATGTTGCATAGTCAAGGGGGGAGATGACAAGGGCATGGACAAGCATTTTTGTGGTGTCGAAGTTGAGGAACGAAGGGATGCGGGTTTATTTTTCAGGGTGGAAGCGGCAGGCAGAGGTTTGAGGGTTTGGATTGTGGTTTAAAAGGGACAGAGCAGAGCGGGACTACCCAAGGGCAGGGGCTTGCGGAACAGGTGAGAGTGTACAGCCATTGACAGTGATAGAGAGATCGGGAGGAGGGAGGAGGGGGACGGTGGAAAGATGATAATTTCTGTTTTTCCAATTTGTTTTAGGAGACGGGAGGAAAAAAAAGGAGGAAAGGACGATGACAGCCCTGGGACCCGGGAGGAAGAGGGCAACATTGGGCAGAGATGTAGAGTTGGGTGTCATAGCATCGGGTGGTAATAAAAGCCTGTGAAGTAGATTGACCCAGCCAAAGTGTGTAGATAGAAAAAGAAGGGCCCCAGGACTGCCCTGGGGGACACCAAAAAAAGAGGGCGGCGGGAGGAGGTGGAGCGAAAAATGAGAGAGCTGAATGCCCAATCAGAAAGGTTGAGGAGATCCAGGAAGACCCCAAAAGTCCGTGATCCCCGGGGGGGAGGGATGTGTAGCGGGGGAGTGGTCAACTGTAAAAGGGCAGGGAAGTCTAGAAGGAGAAGACGAGTACTGGCGTGAGGCTTTGGCAGTTACTAGGTCTTTGGTGCCCTTTGGTTAGGGCAGTTTTTGGTAGAGTCTTTGGGGTGGGAAACCAATTGTAGTGGGTAAAGAAGGAGTTGGGGAGAGGTGGGGGGAAGTGAAGGTAGACATGTGCTCGAGGATTAGAGGCAAAAAGGGGCAGTGAGATGGGCGATAGTTGGACAGAGAGGAGGGATCAAGGGGGTTTTTTAAGGGGTGGGGGGTGACGTAGCATGTTTAAAGGGGGAGGGAAGATTCCCGAGGGGGCGATAAGTTGAAAAAAATGGGTGAGGGCTGGGATGAAAGCAGCATAAGGTGGGGGTAAGGGTGAGGGAGGGGTCAAGATTACAGGTGGTGAGGTTGGGATTAGGTCGTAGAGAGCAAAAGATTACATGTGTAAGAGTGGGGGAAACAAGTTAAGGGGGAAAAAGGGATTGTAATATGAGGAAGGCGTGGGGAATGGGGTGAAACTTTCTCTGAAAGGTTTATCTTGTGTAGGAATGAATGGGAAAGGGGTCTGTGAAAGGAGAGGGGTGGAGGATGCAAATGGGGAGAGGAGAGAGTTAAAGGTGTGGAAAAAATTGTCTGGGGGTGAGACAGAGAGGATATGAGATTGGTGAAGTAATCCTGTTTTGGGTAGCGTGGTGCAGATTTAAATGTAGTAAGGAAAAAAAAAAATGGGAGCCCGGGCGCAATGGAATTTTGAAACAAGCAAAAATACTGATTTTTAAAAAAGTTCTTTAAATTTTTAAAGATGCAGGGGGATTGACCCTACAACATTAAAAAAACCAAAAAAAAGAACCCCCGGGTTTTTTGTTTTTTGGTTTTTAATGTTGTGAGGGTCAATCCCCCTGCTCTTTTAAGAAAATTAAAACCTTTTTAAATAAGTCGATCTTTTGGGTTGCTTCAAAAAATTTCCCCTGGCCAGGGGTCGCCATTTTTTTATTTCCCGTATCCAATCTACCGGCGTTCGCTGAACCCGGAGTATACGGACGCGGCCCCGTTTTAAGGGCTACCTAACACAAAAGCCCCCCCAACGCATTGGAGTTGTGCCTCTAAATGGAGGCAACCTATAAGGTAAAGGGATATTTACCCATTTTTTACCTGCTTTTCTTCTATCCCCATAGGCTTCATATTGTGCTCCCCCCCCTTTTTTTTGGTTTTTTATCGATTTAAATGTATGTAGTGATTGTTGTATGAGGCAAGTGTCGGGGGAGCAGTTTTTTTCCCAGCGGCGTTCTGCAATTCTGGAAGCTCGTCTCAGCTGTTTAGTGGAATCTGGTCCCCGGGTTGTCTGTTATTTTGCGTGTTCTTTTTGTGTGTGAGGGGAGCAACGAGTCAAGGATGGGGGGGGTTGTGTGGTTGTAAAAGTGGTGGCTGCTTTTGGGGTCTTAAAATAAAGATATGGTAGAAAGGGGGTGAAAGGAATCAAGAGAGGTGGGGGTTTTAGGTTTTGAAAAGTTCTGTGGGTGTGCCTAATGGGGGGAGGGGAGCACCGGTGGGGGGGAGAGGGTGGAGACGGTACGCAGGTTGTGGTCAGATATGGGGGGGGGGGAGTTTGAGAAGTCAGATAGGGGCAGGGGGTGAAGAGAGGTCCGTGTGTGTCCATCTTTGTGGATTGTCGGTTGCAGGACCGTCGGCTGCATCGCGGGTCAGGCCCGAAAAACTCGTAAGAACAGCGTCGCCAATCGTTCTTCAGGGGTTAATGAACCTGCATCCGCATCTTACCCCCTCGTCCTCCCTTCCGGCCCCAAAAATGCGTCATCAGCATCCAGCCCCGTCCAACATGAATAAGGCAGCCCAAATGCAACTCGTGTCCCCACCACTGTGGATAACCCTTTTTCTGAAGACCTCTTTGATGACAAAATGGGGTTTTGGGTCAGAAGGCGTGTTAAAGATCACAGGCCAAAGAGGATGTTTTTTGTTGCTCTGCGCCCGTACTGATGTCATCGAGGAGGAAAGGAGCCGGTCAATCGGCAAAAACCCGGGGGCGGTGCCAAACCCTTGCGCCCCTCTTCTTGTAGCCCCAGGTCCTGGATGAGAATGTCAGGTGACCAATCCCCGGGTTGATGATGATATGACGCATGGCGGATCCAAGTGGCTTTTCAGCAAAATTTTGCTTGCGAGGCTTATCACGGGGATGAGGGGAAGGTTGGGGTAGTGTCAGTACGGGTCCCGCCTCAAAAGGAAAGGGGGGCGGTTTCGAAAGTCCGCTGAATTTGATTCCCCCACCCACGGTCAGCGGAAACCCCCCCCTACCTATCGCCTAAAAAGCCCAGGACCTCTCAAGTTGGGGCCTTCTTTGAGAAACCCCTTGTTCCCCCAGCGTGTCATTTTGCCCCCCTTTGCCGAAAACGCAAAAGTAGGGCAAGAATCTTGGTGTTTAATCACCCCCCAACTTTTAGTCACATGGCGAATGCTGAGTTGAAATGAGACAACATTTGGGCCCAAAAAAAAGGCCAGCCGAGCGGGTTTCCCAAACCACTGTCAACCCTCTGTCTCCGCCCTTCCCCTTCTCCGCCCCCAAAAAAGCGTTCCTCAGCTGCCCATTTTTCTCGAGTCATGATCGGGATCAGCCCCCGCTTCAGCCCCCACTCATCCCCAGGTACCCCCGCCCCACCAGAAACCCATCCTCCCCCTTCTTTTCCCGCCGTTTGACGAACGCATGCCGTACAGGGCCCCAGTCTAGCAGCCAGCCTTCTGTCTTCCAGGTTTGGGAGCAGAAGAAACATTTTAACCCAAACCTCCCAAAGCAAAAGCTGAATGTCGACTTTGCCGGGTTTTGGCCTTAAAAATGTTGCTTTCCGTTGGGGGCCCCAGATGGGTTCCCCCACTTTAGGGCCCCTTGCCTCCCCCCAAATACAGATGCTGGCCTGCTTTGCCAGAAAAGCCCCCCTGCCCTGGCCACCCCATGTCATCTAAAATTTCAAGCGCTTTGTCTGCACGTGTCCGGAAAGTCCTTTGCCACCGACACAGGGACAATAAGAACGGCCAAGGCCGCTATTTGTGCCAGGTCAGGGGTGAGTGGGTGGATGCTCTGGGGGGTGAGGGGTGGCTCCGGCTGGCGCATGCTCTTAAAAAACTGCAGGATGGTGCAGGGCTTTTTTCCCCCCAAGGTCCTTGGTGGCATACGTCCCCCAGGGAAACCAGGCCGTGTTGAATTATCTGTCTTGGGCCGCCCACACAAGGTCGGGGTTGTGGACGGCTCCCCGCAACGAGACATGCGTGGGGGGTGACAAAACCTTGTGCAGGCAAGGTGGTGTGCGAAAGGGCGAAAATCTGTGGCCGGCCGTCCTTAAGTGGGTTTGGTGGAGCACATCCCTTTCCCGGGCCATCATGAACCTTGTCGCCCAGAAATTTCTAAAGAGCTACCTGGTCTGGACTGCCTGCTGGGGAAGCTCGGGTCTGAGTTCGTACTTCCCCCATTCGCACCCCTGCTTGTCCCCCCTGCTGCGTTGCAGCGTCAGCTCGGCCCCCCCCGTCCCCTTTCATTGTTATGTGGCAACACGGGGAATTCCCCCCCTCCACATGCTCCAGAGATTGTGGCAGCAGCGCAATGCCTTTAAAAACAGTCGAAGTGACACATGGCCTGACAAGCAGCGTTGCGGACCCGGGGTGTTTACCCAAACCGAGGTGGGGGCAGGTGAAAGAGCCAGTTTTGAAGAAGCCACCAAAATGGTCATGGGGACAATGCCTTTCACATGACATTGTGGTGTTTAGTTTGGGAAACGATCGTTGGACACTCTGAAACATGGGTCCCCCCCCGGAAAGAGGAGGAGAGGGACACAGTGCGGACCAGAGCTTTCTCTCCGTTAATCCCAGGCCCGAAGTTTCTCTATTTTTATCTTCATTGGGCAGTGATTCGGGGTCCAGGGCTGTGCGGGCGGGCACAGCTCTCGGGGTGCATCTTGGGGCAAGTCAGGGCTGTGTTGAAGCTGGCAGAGGAAGGGGAGGAGGGGAGGGGTATTCCTAGACAGGGACGTTACCGCGCCCCTGTTTGGGAAAAGAGGTTGGCGTTTTGAGGCGGGGGGAAGATGAGGAAGATCAGTTTGTAGTCCCCCTCGACCCAGAGGCTTGGGAAATAAAGGCCCCATCTTCACATGAGTGCTTCCGCTCCATTTCCCTCCAAATGACCCTCGCTTTAAAGGGCCCATAAAAATTGAAAAACGTTACGGGTGGCCACCTCCGGATCCCTGATACAAAAAAAAAACTCGCACTTTCCCTTCCACCCCCCCAATTAGAGGAAATGAGGATATGGAAAAACCTTGATGATTGATCAACGGAGACTTCTGTTGCGTCTGTTTTCCGTTCTTCTAATGTCTAGTGGAAACCACAGCGACGTGACAGCAGAAAGGTGCCATTTCCGGGGGCGCAGCAGGCAAGGTGGCGAACCCTTTAATGGGGGGACTCTGGCAATTTTTTTTCCACCTCACCAACGCATCAAGCGGGCAAAAAAAACACAAAAGAGAAAGTTAAGATCAGGGTGCACGATTTTGCGTCTCAACCCGATTTTTTTTGTTGTGTTCCGGGCCCCCAAAGATTTGGGTATCCAAAATGGACGAATGGCCCAGCTCGTCGCCACGCCATAGAGGTATTGTCTGCCCAGAAACCAGCGTCATATCTGAGCAGAACCCAGCACAGCTGGAGGGTCATTACGACCAAAAGCTCTGGTTTCACAGTAATTGGATCGATTGACTTTCTAGATGATCAGGCTGGACTCTGTGATGTTGTGGCCCCAATTGCCCAGGTCACCGATTAGTTGCCGGGTTCTTCACATTTTTTCAAACAGAAATGGTCCCTTTTAAAAAATTTTTTTTTTAAAAATGATCTTTCTTACTGCAATTTTTTTCTCTTTTCCCAACAGTTCATTTGTGGGTTTTTCTGTGAGGGACTGTAAAAGCAGCAAGGTTTCATGACCACCGTATTCATTTTTCTAATTTATCTTTAGAAGTTTTCGCATTGTCAATGGTTTTGAGATCATGTTGCTGTGAGATCCTTAATCTGGTCCTTTGGAACAAAATGTGGCTTCTAAGTGGATTTTTCCTCCAATTTTTAAAAAGTGGGTGGAAGTCATTTTATAAAATTTTTGGGGTATTTTTTGTGAGATCAGTATAAACAGGTCCTTTGGAACAGAAATGTGCTTCAAGTGGCGTTTTTCCATACAATTTTTTAATATGGTGGAAAATCATTTTTATAATTTTTTGGGGTCATGTTGCTGTGAATACAGCTATAAACATGGTCCTTTGGAAAGAAAAGGGTTTTAAGTGGGATTTCCCATCACAATTTTTAACAGTGGTGAAAGTATTTTTATAAATTTTTTTTTGGGATGTGCTTTTGAAAAAGCAGCAATTTCTCAGGTCCCCTTCTAAAAAAAATTTTTTTCAAACAGCATTTGTTCTTCACAATTTTCAAAAATGGCTCAAGGTTATGTTTTGAAAATTTTTTGGGGCATTTTCTGTGACATCAGCTTCTACAGGGCTTTATAAAAAAAATGTTGTTTCAAAGACATTTGTTTTTCCAATTGTCAAAAATGGCTCATGGGTATGTGTCAGGATAAGCTGTGCTCAGATGCAGCAGGCTGCAAAAGTGTGTGTGCTCCCCCTGATAATTGCTGCGGGCAGCTTGGAGTGACAGGGGCCAGCCCCTTCTGACAGGGGGCGAGGCACCAGAATGGGAGGACCCCCGGGGCCCCTCCAATCGTGCGGGGCGGTTCCAGGAAACCCCTTTAAAATCCCTGAAAACTATGCTGGCCTTGTATTCCTGGCTACCCTTTTGGTTCTTGTTCTTTGTTGTTGTTTTCTAACCAGTTTTCCTGAAATCGGCTTGTTCTCCAATCCGGCTTGTCTCCTGATTTTGTGCTTTTTCTTTTTGTTTGGTTTTTGAACCCCGGTTGTTTCGTTTATTTCCCCTGGTTTGATTTGTGGGTTTTTGGCGTTCCCTTTTTATATTGCCGGACTGTTTGACTATTCTTCCTTCTGACGGCCCCAGACTTTAGCGACAGGGACGTCGCCCAGTTGCCGTTGCCCTGGGGGACGTCAAGTAGGGAGGGGCATGGGCTGGGTTCCAGTTAGGGCTCACTGCCCTCCCTTGAGTGACACATGTTTTTAATTTTTGGGGGTTTTGCGTGAAAAGGCGCTGACTACAGTCCATTGTAAAAAATTTTGGTTTTTAAAGAATTTGTTTTCCAATTGTAAGAGTGGGTCAAGGGGGGATGGGGTGTCAGAAAAAGGAATAGGTAGGACACTGTTTTGGGAAAATATTTCAAAATGATTGTTTTTGCAAAATCTTTAACATAGCTAGCAATCCCGTTTGGAAAAACAAAAATTTAAAAACAATTAAAAAAAGGAAACAAAAAAATGGTTGGATTCCATTATTTTAAAATTTTTTTTTAGAAAAAAACTACTAAAAAACTTGCATGTACAAATAGCTGGAAAAAAATTTTTCCCCTGAAATTTTAAAGGGGGTACAGGAAGCTTGAAAGATGTAGGTTATTGGGCATGGAGTATGGAGCACGGACAGAGAAAAAAGAACAGAGACAATTTCCTCCCGGGAGTTGAGTAAAATGAGAAAAAGAATGCCAAGAAAAAAGGGCACCTGGGTGAAACAGGAGGTTTTAACCCCTTTCCAAGTGAAGCTAATGGTCCGCACTATTTCGTCATCTTTAATAATGAAGGAGCCAGCTGGGCTCTCCCCAACCCACTGTTTTCCGGCCCCCGGAGCTAACCTGCTGTTAATAGATGACAGACGCAAACCTGGGCTCTCACCCCCCCACCCCCTGTAAATCTGGCCTGGCAGCTGGACCTCCGTGTTAACAGTGGCTGAGGGGGCCTGGTTCACCCTTTTGGGGCAATTTAGGGGCTTCAATTTCTCTAAAAAAAACAGATTTTAAAAGGGGGGATTTCTGTGAGGGTTAAAAAGTTCCAAAAAGGGCCAGGGCTGGACCAAATTTTTACAATTTTTGGCTTAAAATTTTTTTGGGGTGGGGTCCATGGGGGGGCGCTCATTTGATCTTTAGGGGGGTCTGTCCCCAATCATTGAAGAAGGGTTTGGAGGAAAAAAAAAAACCATTGAATTGATTGGCTGAAACACTCTAGAAACCAGGGGGGCAAATGTTTTTCAATAAAAGGTTTTGGGGTGATTTGGACATTTTTATTTCTTTGGGGTGTGCGGACAATTAAAACACCTCAGTGTAAAAAAAAACCTTTAAAAAACTGCAGGGAGGGGGGGTTTTGTATGTTATCCCTTTTTAAAAAAAAACAAAAAGTAATAATGTAAAACTATAAATAAAACTTCCCTAAATAAATTCTGTAAAAATGTCAGTTACCAAAAAATTACTAAATGACAGTCACTACAAAAAAGCATGGGCCACTTTGTGATTGTGGGGCAAAAAATTTAGGGGTCTGCTGGGTACAGAAAAATGTCAGTCCCCGTTCAATGAAATGGTGGGTTAAAGACTCTTTTTCCCAGCACTTTTTAATCTGTGGGTCGACAGGTTTATGGTCATTGCGGTACAGGACAGATATAGTCAAAGTAAAATTGAAACAAAATGGTGGTTCAAAGACTCCTTTTTCCGGCACTTTTTATCTGGGGGTATGCAGGGGTTTTGGGCTCATGCGCGTTCCGGAAGGGGTTTCAAATTCCAAATTTAAGTAAAAGATGGTTCAAATCATATGCCCTTTTGCCCTTTTTAATTTTTTGGGGGGGATGCAGGTTTAAGGGTCGGCTTGGTGCAAGCAGGGGTTGGGGTTGGCTGTGAGTTTTTTTTCTGTGTTTTTAAACCTAAATGTGTTTTAGATGTTCCCGTATCCAAAATTTGACTGTTTGGGGTTAATTCCAGTTCTCCGCCCCGTTTTTGGGTGTAAGAATGAAGGTGTTGTTCCTCTCCCTTGACTTTAATGGTCATCGGCTAATCTATTATCGACTTTTGGAAATGTTTGTAATTTCCCCTATCGACTATCGACCCGATGACGATAGTCGACGTAAAAGCTCATCATAGTTTTTACCCCTGAATATAAAAAAATGTGAATTTTAACTAAGTAATACCGCGATGTTTAAAGTTTTTAATTTTTATGGAGCTACGGATCTCCTAAGCAGGGGAATGTGGGGGAACATATTTTTTTTCTACCCTTTTTCTTAAAATGTTTCGACATCAATGCAAAATTAACCGTAACACCCTCTTCCCCCGCTTTTTTTGGGGGGGGTTACATGTATCAGCGTTTAACAGAATCACCACACTAATTAAACAATTTCTGTTTGCCG
>JAODAL010024467.1:0-60527 GCA_025379985.1 Phyllomedusa bahiana | reverse complement strand
ATTTGGATCAAATTAAACATGTTTAAAGGCCAAAAATCACTGCATATCACCCCAGAAACTTCAGACCAACAGTGAAGTTTGGAGCTTGGAACATCATGTTGGGGGGCTGTTTTTCAGCAAACTCCATATACTTGAAGGAAGGTTGAATGAAAAAATGTAATGAAACACTCTTGATAAAAATCTGCTGCCATCTACCAGGATGAAGATGAAACTAGTTTGGACATTTCAGCAAGACAATGATCCCAAACACACAGCCAAGGAAACTCTCAACTGGTGTCAGAGAAAAAAAACAATGCTCGCTAGAATGGCCCAGCCAATCTCATGACCTAAATCCAGTAGAAAATCTATGGAAGGAACTAAAGCTCAGAATTCATAGCAGGAGCCCAAAGAATCTTCATTATTTGAAGAGTGTTTGTGTGGGAGAATGGGCCAAAATCCCACCTGAGCAATATATACGACTAGTTTCTCCATACAGGAGGCGTCTTGAAGCTGTCATCACCAACAAAGGCTTTTGTATAACATATTAAATAAATTAGATAAATTGTGATTTTCATTCATCCTGCAGCATATAAAATGGAATAAAAAGCTATCAAAAAGTCATATAATCCCCATAAAGGTACGATTGAAAACATTAGTTCAGCCTGCAAAAAAAAGCCATTACACAGCTCTGTATATGAAAAAATCTAGCAATGCATAACCACTGTTTTACACAATAAAAACACATATTTTTTCTTAAGTGCTGTGACATAAAAAAAATTGTAAATTGGATATCACTCTAATCATATTGAGTGAAACTAACCCTTTCACATACACTGCACAGTGAGTGTTGTAAAAAATTAAATACCAGGATTGCTGTATTTTTTCATCTAGCCTCGCGAAAGAGGGTTTCAAAATGTCATGTCCCCAAAAAAATGGTACCAATGAAAACATCAACTCAACTAAAAAACACTACCAGGACTGCTGTATTTTGTTCATTCCGCCTCTCAAAATCCTTGATAAAAAATTATTTAAGTGTCATATGAATCCAAAAATGGTACCATTACAAGCGTCAACTCATCCTGTAAAAAAATAAGTTTATATACTTTTGAAAACAGAACAATACAAAATTATCACCAAACAAATGCTAAAACCCAAATGTATAAAAATCCAAATATTATTAAAATATATCCTAATAAAAATGAGACCCCACAATCCAGTAGGTGTTCCTCCGATTCTGAGGCTTGTGATTGGGTCAAGTAGCGCACTAGGGCCACATATGTGATATCTCTAAAACAAGCAGAAACAAGCGAATTAATATGGAGTTGCATTTCTCTGGTAACATCTACTGTGTTCCAGTAATTAATAGATAAAAATTTTAAATCTGCACAAAAAAAAACCCTCCACTTTGCTTTAATTTCTGTGAAACACCTTCAGGGTTAACAAACTTCCTTTTGAATGCTGTAAGGGGTGTAGTTTCTTAGATGAAGTCATTTATGGGAGTGTCTAATATAAAGCCCTCTCAAAGCCACGTCAGAACTGAACTAGTCCATAAAAAAAATCTGTGCTGCAAATTGTCTTGAAAATATGTGAAAGATTGCTACTAAATTTTTAAGCACCCTTATGTCATAAAAAAAAGACCTTTAATGAGGATGCCAACATGAAGTAGATATATGATAGATGCTAGTTATAAACTATGTTGTGTGATATAGCTATCTACGTCCCACACAAAAATGTTTAAGCTTAAAATGTTTGCAATATTTTGATATTTTTTACAATTAAATAAAAGTTGTATGGACCAAAATCTATTACTGACTTAGCCCCTTACCGCAGCCAGTTTTGGCTTTTCTGACAGTGCCCCATTTTTTAAATCTGGCATGTGTCACTTTACGTGAGAAAAACTTTTTGACACTTTTACCTCATCCATGTGATTCATAGACTGGTTTATCATGATACATTGTGCTTTAAGTTAGTAAGAAATTTTTGTCCAAAAAATCCTTGTTTATTTGTGAAAAATATCAAAATATTTTGAAAATTTAAAAAATGTTCGATTTTAAAAAATTTCTGCATGTAAGACAGTTATTCCACTCACAATATTTTATAAGTAGCATCTACCATATGTCCACTGTCGATTGGTATAATTCTTTAAATGTCTTTTTATTTTTTTAAGACATTAGGGGGCTTAGAAATTTAGTAGTAATTTTTCACATTTTCAAGAAAATTTTCCACACAGATTTTTTAAGGGACCAATTCAGTTCTGACATGGCTTTGAGGGGCCTGTGTGTTAGATACCCCCATAAATGACTCCATCTAAGAAACTACACCCCTTAAAGTATTCAAAACAGCATTTAGGAAGTTTAATAACCCATTAAGTGTTTCACAGGAATTAAAGCAGTGGAGGTGAAATTTCAAAATTTCTCTTTTTTTTGCAGATTTTGAATTTTTTATCTATTATTCACAAGAACACGGTAGATGTGACCAGGGAAATGCAACTTAATATTGGTTCCCCAAATTCTGCTGTTTTCAGAGAGATCCCATATGTGGCCCTAGTGCGCTATTTGGCTCAACCACAAGCCACATATTAGGAGAAGCACCTAACAGACTTTAGGGTCTCTTTTTCAAAACGTTTTCATTTAGGCACCATTTCAAGTTTGCGGACGCCCTAAAGTGCTAAAACTTAATAAACACTTCTAAAAAGACCCCATATTAGAAACTACACCCCTTAAGGAATATATCCAGGGGTACAGTGAGTATATCAACCCAACAAATGTTTCACAATTTTTTTAGCGCTAGGCTGTGAAAATGAAAAAAAAAAAATTTTTTCCAACAATCTTAATTTTAGCTGAAAATGTTTCATTTTTACAAAGAATCCTGGAAAAAAGCCCCCCAAATTTTGTTACGTCATTTCTTCCAAGTTCAGCAATACCCCATATATGGGTATAAACTGCTGTTTGGACACATGGCAGGGCGTACAAGGGATGGAGTGCTATTTTGGCGTTTGGAACACAGATTTTGGTGGGGCCATGTTGCATTTGCAAGGCCCCCAAGTAGCAGAACAGGTGACACCTTCTAGAAGTCACCTCATTTTGGATTCAACACCCCTCATGGATCACATCTAGGGGTGTTTTGTGCATTTTGGGCGTACAAGTGTTCCTTTTTTAACATTGGGCCATAAAAAAGGGGAAAAACACAACTCTGCCATTGTGTTTTGGGTTTCAATTTTACAGTGTTCACAGTGCAGTGTAAATGACATAATAAAGGGGTGGTATAATTTCATTAAATGGTCTTTAGAATAAGGGGACAGTGAAAACAAGCAACTTTGCAATTGGATGTCAATAGCAAAGCTGTCTAGTTTTTACAGGATCCCTTATCTTCTGTTTCTGTAAACACAGTTCCCCAGTGCTGGTTGGATTCCTCCTCCTTCCATGTCATTGGCTCTACTAATTTACATTCTGTCTGGACCCCGGTAATATTCACGGGAGCGAGATTCCTGCCTCTCTCACTCAGAATAAGGGACCTGCACAATTTCACTCTGCACAGTCAGCAGAAACACAGAGGCACTGCACCTGCTTCTACAATCAGAAAGCAGCACAATTGTGCGACGGTGCCTAATGCAAACATAGACAGAGCATTAGACTGCCTCTCTCACTCAAAGTAAGGGACCGACAGCAATTTCACTCTGCACAGCCAGAAGAAACACAATAATACTGCAGGGCTTCTACAATCAGAAAACGGCACAATTGTGCCTCGATGCCTAAATGCTCCTGCATGTAAACATAGCAGTGAGATCTGTGCTGCTCTGGAAGAGTTCGTAGAAGACTGGATTCAATTGTAACTAACCTTCAGCTGTGAGAGGAGATCAGTGTCTGAGTTCATTGAAGATTGTCTAGATGAATGCAAGCCTGTGGTATGTAAACATACTTGCAAAATAAGACTGGACACAGTGACTCCCCATGTGGACTGGGGGGGGGGGGAGGGATCCACAGGAGCGAGCATGACCAGTGAAGGGGGGGAAAAGATGTCATCCCCCTTGTTAAGAAACACTAGCTGGAAGGGAAGAAACGCCCTGAATTTGTAGAGCTGAGAAGCTGAGCGCACAATGATACACACGAACTAAAGAAGCGATACATCCCCTATAACTTTACTATGCAGGTCGGTACAATTACAATGATATAAATTTTATATAGTTTTTTTATGTTTTATTACTTTTACACAATAGAAATGTGTTTATGAAAACTTGTATTTTTATGTTATCCTATTCTCACAGCCATAACATTTTTATTTTTCTGTATACGGAGCTGATTATGGGCTTGTTTTCTGCGGGATGAGTTGATGTTTTTATTAGTACCATTATGGGGGGCATATACCGCTTTGATCCCTTTTTATTAAGGTTTGTGTAAGACATTTTGAACAAAATGCAGCAATCCTGGTAGTGTTTTTTATTTTTATTTTTTTACAGCAGTCACCATGCAGAATAAATGACATGCTAGCTTTACTCAGCAGGTCGATACGATTACAGCAAAACTCAATTTGTATATTTTTTATGCTTCATTGCTTTTAAAGAATAAAAACACTTTTATACAAAAAGGAAAACACGTTTTTGCATCGCCAGGTCTGAGAGCCATAAGTTTTTTATTCTTCTGTGTACGGAGCTGTGTAGGGCTTGTTTTTTGCAAGATGAGTTGACGTTGCTATTGATATAAATTTTGGGGGGACACGGCTTTCTGATCAGTTTTAAATCCATTATTTGGAAGGCTTGGTGAAGAAAATACTGCAGTCCTAGTAGTGTTTTTTGTTTTTATTCTTAACAGCACTCACCATGCAGTATACATGATAAGTCAGTTTAACTCTGTGGGTCAATACGATTATGGCGATACCCAGTTAATATAGTTTTTTTATGTTGAAGCCCTTTAATAAAAAGTGTTTTTATTGTGTAAAACAATATTTATGCATCGTTATCTTCTGATAGCCATAACTTTTTTATTTTTCTGTATACATAGTTATGTAAGGGCTCCTAGGGGAACTAAGTATTAAAGTAAAAAAAATAAAGTTTAAAAAATAAATAAATATTAAAAGTTTAAATCACCCCCTTTGCCATTTTACAAATAAAAAAAAGTTACACATAATTGGTATGTCCGTAAAAGTCCAATCTATTAAACTGTAACATAATTTATCTCGTACACTGTACACCATAGAAGAAAAAAAATTCCAAATGCCAAAATTGTGTTTTTGTTGGTCATTTCATATTCTCAGAAAATTGGAATAAAAGGTGATTAAAAAGTCGCATCTATCCCGAAATGGTACCAATGAAAACTACACTTCAGCCTGCACTTTTTGCTTTACATTTTTTTTTCCAATTTTTCGCCTTTAAACTTAGGTGCACTTTGGGCCGAAAAATCATTGCTATTTCAAATCAAAACATTTTTTGAAAAAACTGTCTACTAATGGAGAAAATATCTACTCCTCTTAAGAGTGGGAATCTGCTGGAAAGCACAGCGACTAATGCTGAAGAAGATTAAAAAGAACCCAAAGGTAACAGCAAAAGACCAATGGGAGAGTCTACAAACTAAAATTTCAGTTCATTAGAAAAACACTAAGAATAGTGTTCATGGAAAGACACCACAAAAGAACCTGATGCTTTACAAAAAAAATATCATTTAAGGTTGCCCAAATACCACTTTTTATTTTTTCACTGTATCTAATAAATGTCTATGACAGATAAAACTTTAGCACAAATGTACAATGCTATGTGTTGAGGAGATAACACTGCACACCAACACCAAAACCTTGTCCCATCTGTAAAGCACAATTGTGGGAGTGTCATGGTTTGGGGGTGCCCCAAGTCCTGAATGCCTTGCATTTATTCAGGGCCACCTTATACAAACAATATAGGGACACCAGGCACGTAGTGCACTGTGGCCTTTGCCTATCAAAATCACTTAGAGTATTTGATCATCTACCAACCAGTAAGAATTCTGGCTCTTACAGATCTGTTACTTCTTTTTTAAAGAAGCCCTCCTACTCTGCACTCATTAACTGTATTAATTGCATTTGTTTTAACTGTTACCAATATAAAAAACACCTGTCCACACACTCAAACAATCACCCTCCAACCTCTCCACCATGGCCAAGACCCAAAGAGCTGTTCTAAGGACACCAAGGACAAAATTGTAGACTTGCACAAGACTGGGAAGGACTACAGGACAGTAGACAAGAAGCTTAGTGAGAAAGCAACAATTGTTGGTGCAATTATTAGAATATGGAAGAAACACAAGATGACTATCAATCTTCCACTGGCTGGGGCTCCATGCAAGATCTTGCCTCATTGGGTAAGTATAATTCTGAGCAGGGTCAGGAATCAGCCTGGAACTACATGGGAAGACCTGGTCAATGACCTGAATAGAGCTGGTACCATAGTCCCATAGATTACTGCTAGTAACATCCTGAAGGGCATACAAAGTCCCCCTGCTCACACCAGCACATGTCCAGGTCCGTATGAAGCTCACCAGTGACCATCTGGATGATCCAGAGGAGGCATGGGAGAGGGTCATGTGGTCAGATGAGACCAAAATAGAGCTTTTTGGAATCAACTCCACTCACTGTGTTTGGAGGAAGAAAAAGTACAACCCCAAGAACACCGTCCAAATCGTGAAGCATGGAGCTGGAAACATCAAACTTTGGGGGTGCTTTTCTGCAAAGGGGACAGGACAACTGCACCCTATTGAAAGGCGTATGGATGAGGCCATGTATCATGAGAGCATTTCAAGGTCCTGGAGTGGCCTAGCCAGTCTCCAGACCTTAACCCAATCGAATATCATTGGTAGGAGCTGAAACTCAATGTAGCCCAGCAACAGTCTCAAAACCTGAAAGATCTGGAAAAGAGCTTTATGGAGGCATGGGCCAAAATCAAGAACTACAGGAAACATCTGACCTCTGTTATTGAAAACAAAGGTTTCTGTACCAAATATTAAGTTCTGTTTTTCTATTGTATCAAGCACTTATTTAATGCGATAAAATGCAAATTAATCAATTTAAAACCATACAATGTGATTTTCTGGATTTTTGGGGATTCTGACTCTCACAGTTGAAGTGTACCTTATGTATAAAAATTACAGACAATCTCCTATTCTTTGTAAGTGGGAATACTTGCAAAAAAAAGAATAAACAAAAAATAAAAATAAATAAAAAAAAAAAATATATATATCTTTTATATATATATATATATATTTTTAATATTTTTATTATATTTATATATTGTAAGCGTTCACTCGTGTGTCGGACCGCCATCTTGGCCCTGGCCTGGGGGGACTCGTCGCTCTGGATCGCACGGCTTTGGTAAAGGAACAGTAGGTGGGAAACAGGTTTCTCATTAAATATGGTCTCGCCAGCATTTTTCTCCAACACAGCATAATTATACAGCAAACAATAAATCCTAGGCCGTTCAGCCACTTAAACTAAAACGTACTGGAGTCCATCTCTAGCCGTGGTCTGGTCTTCTACACACCCCCACAAAATGTACTCACACTGTACAATATAGTCTTGGGCATGCTTCTCCTCCAGCCTAGGGGAGGGAAGAATTTCAGGATATCTCTGGACAAAGGCCTGCCAACATCGTACATCCACTGACTTGTGAGCACACTTCTCCCTTGGCTTACTCACGTCCAGGTATTTAATAGACACTTAAGCTGAGCTAACTCTCCTTATTACCTCCTGTGTAATTAACCTCTGGTTACCCTTTGCCAGACTGCTGACCTCTTCCTCACTGACAGGGCAGAATTGGTAACCCATAACTTGGAACTCAGCTGCTGCAGAACACCTCTAGTGCGGAGAATGCGATCTTCTTGCGTCGCAACGCCACCATACCCCATCCCCGTTGATAAAGGCCGTAGGCCTTTTTACCTTAGCACAATATCCTTCCTCCAGGGTCAAAGCACCTATTCTGGGAGTATCATCCCTGCAAGACACTCAGATGCTGGTGTACTTGGAGGGACACAGTAACTTTCCACTGTGTGGGTTACAGGATGTTATACACCAAACCTCCTACTTATCCTCTTTTCCCGCTGCTGTGACCTGTAGCATCATCCAGTTAACACCTATGTTGTAACCTGTTGCTAGGACATAACGCTCCCACTAACCTGGATTATGCTATCCCTCTTGTTCCTGATCCCCCCCCCATGGCTGTATCTATCACTTCTGGTTTCTCTCTGAACTTTACCTGTTGCCCCGGTTATAACTTTCATTCATCATCAAGATGCTAAGGACCAGGGTGTCAATTTTCCCCGATCTACCGCAGTTTCCCAGCACTCACTCAGGACTATCTTTGGGCAACGCCAGGTCTCAGTCTTTCCTTTTCCAACCCTACAGTGCTGTAGCTTGTCTTTGCACTAACATTCCACTCAGCGACAATCCTAGGAGTATCGCTACCGCTCACATGGTAGCTGCATGTTCCTCCATCTATCATGTGGACTGTACCCTACTAAAGACCCATCTGGGCACTCACACTAATTCTCTGAAAACAGTCTTGTACACTTGTCTTCTAGGTTTATCCTTCTGTCTTGTAGTTATGAGTCGGCGGGACCACCCTGGGGCACTAGACTTCTCTCCACTACAAGATCCTTGGTACTCACTTACAATCTCAGGGGAATGCCACCTATCCCATGTATTTGACCTATATTCCCGGTTTCAGTGGTTCACTTTCCTCTTACTTGGGCCTTTCATTTTTCCTGTCTGTATCTTTAGAGGGACCCGCTGCATTGCATCTCATTGCCCTGAGGTGCAGAAGCTGTCCCTAAAACGATTCTCCATTACGCTGGGTGTTAAGGTCCAATCCGGCTGGGACGGACCAGAATCCCTCTCCTAGGACCCTGTTCACACTTGTCTGTACTGATCATCTCCACAGCAGTGTCCTCACTTTCTCCCTTGCTGTGGGATATCCCACCTGCTCCCTCCCAAGTTAGGGAACCTGGTCTCCCTTTACTACTTAACTCAATCTTCACTGGATTATCCGGCATCTCACAACATGCGTGACTTTCCCTCATTTTGTCTGTACCTATCAATATGGCTTGAGCAACCTTACTCCCCTCGGCTGTGTCGAGCAGCTCCCATGGCGGAGATTCTTCCTCCATATCTCTGGTACCCGTAACCAGGGAGACTCTCGGTGTCCGTTAGGCCGCCCCTGGCACTTGTCATGCTATAGGGCTTATCTGGTATCTTAGGGTCATTACTGGACCCTTGTTACATGGACCCACCCTTCCCCTTCTCAGAGACTGCTATGTCTCCAGTGCTGCTTGGGGAATACGTTTATCACCTGGTCCACAATTACTTCAACCACCTACTAGCCAGGGCACCACATTCGTCTCTAGCCTTTCCTGTCCTGCACCACGGCTTGCAGGGTGTAGCGCTTGCAACTACATTCACCTCTTACTTGATCGTAGTGGCAGGAAGAAACTTGGTTTGCTAAGAGACGACATTGGTTTCACAAGACATGACAACACATTTTTTCTTCTTTGTCCATTCACTTCCAGTACTCTAACTTCTGCTACGACACTCGAACCCACTATCTCTCCAAAGGGAATGAACTTGCCTCTTCCATGCTCTAGCTGCTAGTTCACACTGGGCACTAAACTTCATTTATTGTTCCAGGGACACCTTTCCTGGGCAATTCTCTCATGTAGCTCTGTCTAACTGACTTACTGCAGTCATGTGCGGGGATGTTTCTTCACATCTCCCACATGTGCTGCAGACGTCTGACTGCTACTGCCACCCCCCCTGTTACAGACAGAGCTTGTTTTTCTCAAAAATATAACATTTTACAATGACGACTTAGCATGCAATACATTGAGTCCATCAGACTGTGACAGTCCCGCTTCCCAACTGTCTGGCAACTGCTTCCTGGAGTCTTACTGGCCTGGCGGAACCTCTGGACCTCCGGCCAAGTCTCACTCAATTCATGTGTTCATTTAAAACAGTCTCAACTAGATGTGTTCATGTTACGGGAAACAGACTTACCCCATTCCAGTCGGCGTCTCCACACTTGGACAAATGTCCTGGACCTTCTGGGTAACACAGCTTGGTGACAGTCCTCATCAGTCAGAGGTGGGATTTCCCAAACCCACCTGGAAACTCTGGATCTGGGGGCTGTGACTTCTGTGGCTCCCTGATGATTAAACAGTTCAAACTACACCTCCTGCTGTGTGGGGCTCCTCCAGCGGGACTCCCTCTTCTGCCCGGTGGCAGCGGTTCATTGGGGTGAAGTTGGTTGCCTTGGAAATCAGCTGCTTGCAGGCAACTTAGGGGACTCCATTTTATCCTGGCGTTCATTTATACATTCTTGTTTGGCCATTCTGATGTTAATCGATGGGGATTCAAACACCCTTTCTTAGGGACTTTAGTCGGTGACAATTTTGGTATTTCCCTCTTAGGCAGTGGCACAACCCACCTCCGGGGTGGGAAAATGACCAGAAGAGGGGGTTCACCCTCAGATATTCCCTCGGCTTCCTCCCACCACTGCCAGAACTGAGGAAAGTCCTGCTGCCAATATGAACTCCATATCCAGTCCCTACATACTTCAAATCTTTGACTGACAGTCCCCAAAACAGTCTCACAGTGCATGGCCAACGTTTTACCTGATTTTTTTGGTCGAGTCTTCAAAAATGGTCCACAGACTGGAAGACACTTTCGGAGGCTGGTTGCTGTAGTCCATCTTACCGGACAGTGTTTCGTCCCCAACACTATTGTAGGGTCCTTCCTAGCAGTTTCTCTTACCTGGCCTAAACCAGCCCTTTCTGCGAAGAGTGGGTTGCTCCTGGCAACAAAACGAATCAGGTCTCTTTTTTGACTTGCCTTTCCCGCCTGGGCTTTGGTTGGTTTAGGTAGGGAGGTACAGCTTGCGGAGAGAGTCCTGGGGTGTACTAAAAAAACACATGACCTGTCTCCCCACCAAGAAATTTGGTGGTTATTGTAATCTGGTGCTGCTTGTCGCGGGGGTCCCAGGGTTTGCACCAATTCAAACATGGACCTGCCCACCCTCAGGACTTTGATTGCTTCCTGCAAACCTTGCTTTACACCAGCTGGTAAAATCTTCAGACGACCCAAGTCTCTTTCCAGCAAACACTACACGTCCCTGTGATGGGGGATTTTGGCCCTTTCAAAGTGGCTGCAGCTATCCTATGCAGGCCTTGCAGGATCAGCAAACCAGTCTTTCATAAGGCACAGTCACTTTTTAAAGCAGTGATGGTTTGGCTGCTGGCCCTTTAACTTAACCCCACAGCCCCAACACTGTGCTAAATTCACCAGTTCCACGGGTTCAGCACTCTTGTGACCGTGAGCTTACTCCACCATATGTAAGCGGTTCACTCGTGTTCGGTTCGCCATCTTGGCCCGGCCTGGGGGACACTCTCGCTCTGGGATCAGCCGCTTTGGATAAAACGGCACAGTAGGTCGACACAGGTTTCTCATTAAATCTGGTCTCCGCCAGCTCTTATTCTCAACACAGAAAATATATTCAGCAAACAAATTTAAGCCTAGGGCCGTCCAGCACTAACTAAAGTACAGAGTGTCCCTCTCTAGCCGTGGTCTGGGTCTACTACCCAGCCCCCACAAACATGTACTCAAACTGTATATATAGGTATGGGCCTGGCTTCTCTCCAGCCTAGGAGGGAAGAATTAGGATTACTCTCTTGGACTAAGGGCTGACACGTCCTCCACTGACTGTGAGCCCAATTCTCCCTCTGGCATACTCACGAACCAGGATATTAACAGACCTTCAGACGGAGCAACTTCCTAATTACCCACCTGAGTATTTTAACTCTCTGGTTACCCTTGCCTGAATGTGACCTTCCTCACTGACAGGGCAGCAAACTGGTAACCCTAACTTGGAACTCACCTGCTCGCAGATCCTCTAGTGGCGGGAGATTTGCGATCTTCTAAGTCGCACCGCACAATATATATATAATTTATATATGTATGTATGTTCATTTCATGCCAACCTCTCCGTTTTTGGCGGGGGGGTCCCGCTATTTGGGGTCCCCCTCCCGCCCTCCCGGGGGAGTTGCATTCCTCCCGCAGGCCAGCAGGCGGCGGGGGTCTCTTTAACATGGCCGCGGCGCGGGAGTAGCGCTAGTGCGCTACTCTGGCGCCGCCGGCACGCTCCTACAGACGGTGAATCGCCGCTGCGCCCGCTTCACCCGCACGGTAGTTCTCGCTGGCCGGGAGGAGGCAGGAGGGGATCGCCCCTGGACTCCCTTCTCCCCCTGTATGTACGGAGTCTGTAGCGCGCACATACAGGTCAGCGGCACCGGGGGAAGTGGTCGCGCGGCTGCAGGGGGGAGTGACGCGCGGCTGCTCTACACTTCCCACCTGCGCCGCTGAGGAGATCGGTCGGGAGCTGGCAGCGCTGCAGGAGCTGGTAAGGTGAGTGGATTTTATTTTTTTATTTTTTATTAGCTATAGGGGGGGCTCTGCCTGGCAAAACTGGGGCACTACCTGGAACATTGGGGGCTCTTCCTGGCAACAGAGGGGGCATTACTTGGCATCAATGGGGGCTCTTTCCTGGCAACAAATGGGGGCTCTTCCTGGCAAAACAGAGGGGACATCTACTGGCAACAGAGGGGGCACTACCTGGCAACAGAGGGGAAATCTACCTGGGCAAACAGAGGGGGCACTTAATGGCAACAGTGGGGGCTCTACCTGGCAACAATGGGGGCACTACCTGGCAACAGTGGGGGGCACTACCTGGCAAACAATGGGGGCATACTGGCAAGCAATGGGGGCATACCTGGGCAACAGAGGGGACATCTACCTGGCAACACAGGGGCCATCTACCTGGCAACAGAGGGGGCACTACCTGGCATCAATGGGGGGCACTACCTCTGGCAACAATGGGGGCACTAGCTGGAAACAGAGGGGCACTACGGGAAAAACAAGGGGGGCACTACCTGGAAACAAGGGGGACCTCCCTGCAACAAAGGGGGGGCCCTACCTGGCTAAAGGGGGCTTACTTGGCTACAAGGGGGCATCTCCTCCCTTAAAGGGGCCCCTACCTGTTTAAAGGGGGGTTACTCCTGGTTAAGGGCATCCCCTGGCTTTCTTCCAAAACCCCTTTTGCAGTTAGGTGGAGTGGGTGTGGTTTTTTAGGGGGCATGGGATACCCAAAAGATGGGGTGTCCCCTGAAAATTTGCCCCCGGGGGGGGCTCGCGCGCCGCCCTCTAGAATCTCCTGCTTTTTTTTTTCAAAAGTTGGGGAATATTTTTATGTGTGTGTGTGTATGTATGTGGTCTGTGGTGGATGATAGATAGATAGATAGATAGATAGATAGATAGATAGATAGATAGATAGATAGATAGATAGATAGATAGATAGATAGATAGATAGGTGGGGCTGAATAAATATGCATGCCACACTTCTCATTTTTTTATTTGCAAAAATTTGGAAAGCATGTATCATTTTCTTTACCCTCCACGAATACTTGCTACTTTGTTTCTCTATCACATTAAATATCAATAAAATACATTAAAGTTTGTGGCTGAAATGTTTAGGAACAGGGCAAGGATTAGGAATACCCACAATAAACTAGATAGATAGATAGATAGATAGATAGATAGATTTACTGTAAAGGTACTACAGTTGAATTTAGGAATTTATCTCTCAGCTACACATTAGCTATTGGTGAGTTCTGTGAATACTTGGTTATGATCACTGTTACTCGTTTGTTAGGGTATATTCACACAGTATATTTTGCACCAAAATACGTGCTGCAATATGACCAAATCAATGTTCCCACAGATTGCAATTTAATTCACACGACGTGTATTTTACTCTCAGAATTTTTGTTGTGCCTAAAAAGAATTGACATGTCAATTCTTTCAGGCATATACATGCCATAAAATAGTAATGTATAGGATGCAGGAATCTGCCTCAGGCAGTACACGTTGTTTTTGTGTTGAAACTACAGGAAAGCAGATCATTTTAATGACGCAATGAACATGTTTTGCGACGTGCAAATGTATGTGCCCAGTGTCGGACTGGAATGCCTAGGGCCCACAGGTGAAGTTGACTCTAGGGGCCCACCAGTTGAGTTTTAGGGCCCAGGGGGGAGTTTATTTAGGGGCCCCCTTTTCAGCACTTTAAATGACTGAAATCCCCCCCTATACTCTCCCCTCTTGTTTTATCCTGTCTTTTCCTCTGTTTTTTTTCCCTTCTACAAACTTTGGGGTCACCAGCTAGGGGGCCAACCGGGGTTTTCCCCTAACCCCTGTGGGCCCGTCGGCCGTACGTGCCACAAAAACACTGTTTAACATCCCTTACTCTAAATTTTGGGAAGGAAGTCTGGACTATGAGTCTGTCGGTCAAGAAATGTGAAAAGGGAATTTATCTTTTTCACCAACGAATACTTTGACAATGTTTGGAAGAAAAATAATAAAGAGCTGTGAAGAAGTCAAGACTGAACCCAAATTTCTTATACAGGCAGGTCCATGTTTTCTTTGAGAAAAATTTGAAAAAAACCTCATATAAGATTTTATTTTCTTCCTAATGGGGAAAAAGTTGAGTCTACTGTAATGAAATGTACTCAATATTTTTGAGCCTAGAGACCATTTAGCTTTGTCCCAAAAAAGGCCGTCTATTGGTAGTGTTTTTTGCCCAAGAGCATGTTAAATTTCGTGTATCTTTTGTTCATTCGACGTAAATTATGATTCAATTGGCTGCTTTGTTTTTGATATCCGGGAAAAACCTCAGCAGTTCACGAATAGGATTTATGGCCTACAAATGTAAGATGTAAATAGCAAATAAATTCTGAAAAAAAGCACGAAATATCTCTTGTGGTCCTGAAGGGCTAAGTGCTGAGCATCCCTGGGAGGAAATTTAACAGGCGTTTATGACAGTGATCAGAATATTCTTTTCACTTCTTTCCACACAAAAGGGGTACATTTCATTAGACCCAAAAGATGTCGTTTTTAAAAACCCTGAGTGGCACCAAAAGGTTTCTAAAAGGGCATTTTACATGCCCATATTTGCATTTTTTAGCTTGCAGCAATGCTGATCGACAACATGGGAAAAAAACTGTCATTGAGATCTGGTCCGGGCACTTTTTCAATCTAGTATGTTGGTTCTAAAATAAAAATATTTAAACAATTTGTTTGTCCTTTTTTAAAAAAAATTTTGTCAGATTTATTTATCCTGTCCATAACTAAATAGGGGAATTTGCCAGGACATGCCTTTTGTCACGTGGCCCATTTTAAAATTGGGTTTGGATCTCTTTGCACTGCGTCAAACCCCTAAAACCTAAGAGGGGCGAATTTCCCAAAAATTCGTTTCTTTCACTTCGCCGAATTTTCTGGGCAAAAAAAAACTTCGTTCCGAATTACTTCGGCACGAATCACTTTAAAAAACAGCTATTTCCAGGTGCACAGCGCCTGCAGGTGCTGTAAACGTTGTGCCCTGCTTTAAAAGCCCGAGGGCCCTTGGGTTTGTCTTAAAAACAATTTGGTTTTAGATGACACGCAGAGACTGGCCGCCTTTGAATCGTTCACTTAAAATTCCCCGGGCACTTTAAAAGGGGAAAACGACCCAAAAAAACCCCAAGCGGGAATGTAGCCCGAAAAGTCATGGGCCCGCGAAAGCTGGGAAAAAAACAAGCTAGAGATCAGGTGGCAAAATTTTTGACAGAGTTCGGGGGGTGAAGGCGGGAGCCACGCAGCTAGGCAGCAGGACAATGACATTTTGGAGGTGGCAAAAAAGGAGGAAGCCACAGAAGGCACAAGACTTTGGGGCAAGGTCACGGCGGCGCAGCATGAGGTCAGGGAGGGGGACAATGACTTTTTGGAGGGTGGCAAAAACAGGAGAAGCCCCAAATGGCACAATGACTGAAGCGGTGCACGGGCGGCAGCAGCAAAAGGTCAGGGAGTGGCACAAGAACAGGGGGAGGACACGGCAGCAGCCACGCAGCAGCTGAGGTCAGAAAGGGCACAATGACACAGTGTGGGGGACACGGCAGCAGCCACAGCAGCACATGAGGTCAAGAGTGGCACAATGACACAGTGTGGAGACAGGCAGCAGCCCAGCACCCAGCATGAGGTCAGAGTGGCACAATGACATTCTGGAGGGGAAAACGGGAAAGCCACAGAGTGGCACAATAACAAGGGAGGTCAAACGGCAGCAGATGAGGTCAGGAGTGGCACAATGACACAGGTGGAAAGGGACCACGATGACGGCAGAAGCCCCCCAGCAGCATGGGGTTTCAGGCAGTGGCACAATGACCAGTGTGGGGGACATGCAGAGCCACAGCAGCACATGAGGTCAGACAGTGGCACATACAAATTTGGAGGTGCAAAAAAGGAGTAGGCCACAGAGTGGCACAATGACAGAGATTTGAGGTGACGGCGGCAGGAGCAACAGCATGGGGGTCAGAGATGTGGCACAATGACACAGTGTGGATGTTACGGCAACAGCAACAGCAGCAGCAGCAAAAAGTCATAGAGTGGCACAATGACAGAGTGTTGAGGTGGGTGGCAATACCATCCCTGGTAAAGTGGTGGTAGGCAGATGGAGAAACTGGCAGCAGATGTGTGGCATCAGGCGGGTGGCGGCATCAGAATAGTGGCTAAAGGCAGGTAGTTTAAACCCCAGACTGACGCCTAAGGCATTGGTGTGTGGTAATCCTGGCCGATCCACGCCTGATTCATCTTGACAAAGGTCAGTCGTTCCACATTTCCGTGGACAAGCGAGTTCCCCCTTTGGGGTAACGATGGCCCCCGCCGCACTGAACACCCGCTCTGATGCCACACAACTGGGCCGGGCAGGACACTTTTTCCACTGCAAACTGGGCAAGTTGCGGCCCCCACATCCAGTTTTGGCTGCCCAGTATCCAGTGGATCTTCTAACTGAGGGCAGAGTGCTGCCCCAAGTAGGCCACAACCTGTTGGTTCAGGGATCCCAGGTCCGCGCTGCTGCTTGCTGCTGGCGACTGCCCTCCTCACTAGGCGGATGAAGGAAGCTGCTCATCAGTGGGCTCCAACTTAGGTTACTACTGATGGAGCTGGTTACGCTCCTACCCCCCAAACCTTCCCCCAGCAGCCGGCAGTAGTACGTGAGCGCTGAGGAACCCCCCGTCAACCTGTCAGAGGAGGGACGATTTCCGCACATAGGCAGTGGCCAACTGATTACGGGAAAATTTCCCTTAAATATTTGAGTTTGCTTCCCTCTTAATAGCTGGGAAAAAGGCTCCCATTTTGGGCCGGTAGCGAGGGTCCAATAGGGTGGAGAGCCAGAATCAACCCTCTGCCGGATTTCTGACAATTTGGCTGTCACTAGCCAGGCAAATAAGCATGCTGCGGGCCATCTGCAAAGTGACTCCGAGGGGCTCCCTGCCTCCATTTCCACTGTATAACTGCCACAGTGCTTGGGGGTCATCTCCCTTGTCTTCCTCATCCCCAAACCCACCTCCCCCAGTGCCCCGCTCCTCCTCTCTTGCCCACCGGGGTTTGAAAAACCCATCTTTTTCCCGGGACAATGCTTCTGCCCCAAATGTCCCTCCTTCCTCCTCCTCCCCATTTCAGTCCCCCCCGGGGGATCTTGGGGCCCACGAGATGTAGTCGCCATGTCCCCCAGCCCCCCCTGCCCGCCCGATTTTTCAGCTCTGTTCCAGGACATGAAGCAGTGGAATGATTTATTCTCCTTTTGCCCCCTGGCGACGCAAAAAAAACGTGCCCCCCTCGAAGGGCCCTCAAAAAAGGCAGGTGTCACCATGAGTGCCACGGGGCTGACATCAAAGTTACACGGGGGGAGTACTTCTTTTGCCGGGATCATCAAAAAATCTTTTAAATGGCCTTTTCCCCTGTTAAAACAGCTTTCCAAATGTGCAGGTGGAATTCCAGGGGGTTTGGGAAAAACATCGAAAAACAGAGTGGGGTTGGGGGGGGGCCCGTTCTGCCGCTGCAACCCGAGGGGGGTTTTTCCCTGGCTTTGTACGAAGGGAAATAAAGTGCATTTTCGAATTTTCCTGAAAAAGGGTTTGGAAGATTTTTCAGGAACCTTTTCAAAACCAATTGAAATTGCGCCTTTGCAGGGCGCATGGCCCATCCCTCCTGGGTTTGCAGCAGGGGGACCCCATGTTCCCCCCAATGTCCGTCACCAGGGGTTCGTTTTGGGCGGGTTGGCGGGGGAAAAAAGCCACACATCGATTTCTTGCTGCATGACGGGAAAAGCAGTTCCTCCCCCTGTGTGACTTCTTTCGCCAGGCAAGCCAGGGTAGAACTGCTTTACACCGCGTGCCCTACACATGTGGTATATGGAGCAGAAATTGGGGGGCTGAGATGGGGGTTTGGTGGGGGAGGAGGGGGGAAAGGGGGGACATTGGCGCAGGTGCAGCATTTTGACAACGTGGAGGAGAAAGGGGCGCCCTTTCAATTTGTTGGTGGCCGGGGCAGGGAAGGGCCACATTAAACCCAGTGGGCCTTAAAGGACTTTGTACTGGCCCTGACCTTATTTAAAGCCCAAAACGTCGGCACTCCCGTGCACCTTAAAAAAAACCCGATAATCTAAAAGGGCTGACCCCCCTTTCTGTTCAACATTTTTATAAGGTTATACTCCCTTTTTTGGGAAAAAAAAATTTAAAGGGTTTGGGAACCTCCACCCGGGGCTGGCCAACCCATTATTTTGAATGGTGAGAGAGTCCCCCTTTTGGAAAGGGAGGGACTGAAAATACCAACAATTTGGACAGGAGCCGGTAAAGCTGCGGGCACCTTAGGAGGGTTTGGACGAAATTACTTTTTGTCTCTTTGAAAACGCCTCCCCTGAACAACGCTGGCGCCATGAGAAAGCGAGGAGCGGGGACCCCTTGGCCCCGGGTTTAAAGTCAAAGAAAACAGCTCCCTTCGGGCAGAGGTGGTGGGCCTTGACGGGTTTTAATGGCATGCGTGCCCTGGGCGCTGCTGCTGCTGCTGTTGCTGCGGGGGCAGGGGGGGCCCCCACCACATCTGGGGCCAAAGTTTCTCCCCGGGCCCAACCGGGAATGGTGACGCGCATTTTTTGCGCAGGGGGGGGGTCCCCAACGTTAGCCCCCGGGCCACGTTTCCCCTTCTGTTTTACAGATTTTTACTTTATACTCAAAAATTCGGCTCCCCCGGTGTCTTAGCAAAGAACTGCCACCCCCACCGATTTAATTGTTTTTAAACCGCCAACGCCCCGCACTGAGTGACTAGGGCCCCTCGCCCCCGCGGGGCCCCCGTGCCGCTACTTTCTTGGACATGGGGGAAGGGGTTTTTTTCCCCCTGGCCCCTTTGGGTCCCCCAAAAACACACTGCTGCAAAACCCGCTGACTCCCCAAAGGGCCAAAATGACCCACTTGCTGGCGGCCCCTGCCTTAAAGCGCAAGCTGGGGCCCCCCCTTTTCCTGACGTGATGGGAAGGGCCCCTTTCCCCACCCCCCGGGTCCCAATGCGGTTTGGCTACATATCTTTTAATTTTTTGGGTTTTATCGTCATGGTCCTTTATCACCGGGTTTTGGGATGCCGAGGCTGACCCTCCAAAAAATGAAAACCTTTCCCCTGCCATCTCCACCATCTATACTTTGCCGCCCCACTGCAAGAAGAGGGGGAAAATTGGCCCCATTTCTTCGCTGCCAAAATAGCTGTGACTGCCCTCCTCAAATTGTTTATCCCCGCATTTTAGTGGCGCTTAGCCCAGACCCCAATTTTGTAGATCTTGGCTGAGGGAAAATGGATGGGAAAAAAAAGGGCCCGGCCCGAGGAAAAGGTGAAAGGGGGGTGACCAGTCCCGGGGGCCCTGCCAAATAAGGGGGTTTTGCGAGGGTTCCCCCCGACTCTTGGGGTTTGGGGTTTTTTCAGATGTCATTGGGAGGAAGAGGGGGACCTATTTAAACCCAAACCCAAAAACCCTTGGGTTGGGTTTTAACAAACCCGGCCCTAGAAAGACAGCGGAAATTTTTGGGGCCCCACCGGGGGGCCCTGCTTTCGACGTTTCCCCCTTTTTTTTGTGCGACCTGGGCCTGTTCCCGGAATGTTTTTTGCCACTGCCCCTCGCAGGTGCAGAGCCTGCCCCTCGTGTCTGAAAATACTGTTTGGTTTTTTAAAATGTTTCGGGAAATTTTAAGATGATTTTCTGTAATGATAAAAACACACCCCGTTTTTGACTCCAAATGAACCCAGTAACAAGCTTGGGTAACCCTGGAAATAAATTGCGCCCCCAAAATGGCCCCGGAAAAATTTTTCTTTTAAATGTTTGTTTAAAAACATGTGGGGTTTTATAAATGTAAAAACACAAACAGGCTTAAATTTAAAACCCTTTGGGCATGAAATTTGGCTACAGGAAAAATGTATATATTTTGGCGTTGGGAAAAAAACGTTTATTTTTGTTTACACACCCGCAAAAAAAACGCTTAAATTTTAAAAACCTGGGTGTAAATTGCGCCAAAAAATTGGCCGCACCAAATAGTACTTTGGGAGGGTGTTACAATTGGTGTTTTCTACCCAACCCAAAAAGAGTACGTTGTAATTAACCTTTTTTTTTTTTTGAAATTTGGCTTCAGGAAAAAAATTTTATATATTTTTTGGGGGTGAAAAAAAACGGTTTTTTTTTGTCAGCACACCAGCAAAAAAAACGCTTAATTAACCCCCTTGGGTGTAAATTGTGCCAAAGAAATTTAGCCGCACAAACTTTGAAACTTTTTAGCGTTTTACAATTTCGTGTTTTTTTAAAAGCCACACCAAAAAGAGATACAGTTGTAATTAAATTTGCTTGTGAAATTGGGTTTCAGGAAAAAAATTTTTAATTTTTGGGGGTTGAAAAAAAAGGTTTCTTGGGGTCCCGCACACCCCCAAAAAAAACGCTTAATTAACCCCCCGGGTGTAAAAAATTTTCGCCAAAGAATTTTAGCCACACAAACTAGTAGCCCTTTTTAACGGTTACAATTGCGTGTTTTCTACCCACCAAAACAAGAGATTCAGTTGTAATTAACCTTTGGGTTGTGAATTAGGGGGACAGGAACAATGTATAAAATTTTTTCGTTGAAAAAGACGGTTTATTTTTGTCAGCAACCAGCAAAACAATGCTTAAATTTAAACCCCCCGGGTTTTAAATTGCGCCAAAGGGAAATTTAAAACTGCACAAACTATAGCTTTGTAGCGTGTTACAATTGCGTGTTTTCTACGCCACAAAAACAAGAGATAAAGTTGCAAAATTTGCCTTTGCTTGTGAATTAGGCTACAGGAAAAAAAAGTATATATTTTGGCTTGAAAAAGACGGTTTTTTTGGGGTCAGCACACCAGCAAAACAACCTTTTTTAAATTTAAAACCCCCGGGTGAAATTGCGCAAAAAGAAAATTTAGCAGCCAAAAATGAAGTTGGGATTTGTATTTAAAAAAAAGCGATTCTTTAAATGAATACAACGGAACTGGGTTAGATTCCCCCCTTGGGGAAAATTTAAATTTTTATGCCCGCTGCGTGGGCGCCCCCACTGATTTCAGAAACGAATACCCCAAAAAAAATTTTTGAAATAAAACATTTAAAAGAAAATCTTTGAGAAAAAGCTGAGGGCACCCCACAGAAAACGCTATATAAAAATCAATTTTTCATTTAAAAGTATCAGCCCCCGGGGGGGGGACCTTCCCCGAGAGGGAAAAGTGAGGGGCGGTATGAGCTCCCGGTCGCGCCCCGGACTTATATTGTGTTTGGGGACGTCACAGAAAACCCGCCGGGTTTTTGATTGGCTTCATCTCTGCACAGGGCATAGGGTTTTGCCCTTCTTCCTCCCCGGGGCTTTGGGCCCCCGTGCGCCATGTGCTGAAACCATTTTTTTCAATAAAAGCACACTTCATTAAAGCGAAGTACCCCAAAGTTCGACTTGTTTCCCAAACCGAAGGGTTTTTCCCGAAAAATTTTTAAAACGAATTTTCCAATTTGTTAGAATCCCAAATTTGCCCAAATTTTAAATCCCCACCAATATTGATCGGGTTACTGGTATCCCCCAAAATTTGGGGCCAAATGGGTTTTAATTTTCTGGTTTTAAAAAATGGGTGTACAATGACTGGTACAAGAAAGCAAACTCATTATGTTCTGTAACACACTTGTGGTAAAAAAAAAAAAAACTTACTGATGACTTCACTAATGTGAAGACTGACAAGACCTGTGCGGTTTTATATCTAAAACAGATATATCAAGAACAATCACAGGTCTTCTTTAAAGGGGCGTTCCCACAAAGCACAGTGTACCACACAGGTTGGCTCTCAGCTAGCTGCCCTTCACCCTGTTTTTGAAAAATGAGGAGGGGGGCGCTTTGGGGTGTCCCCCCTTTCCCTTTTACTTTTTTATAAAAATTTAAATATCGCCCAAATGGGGGTGTGTTCAGTTATATTCAGAAGCTCCCATAGAGGTGAATGGGAAGCCGCAAGCAACACCCTCCTCATTCATACATGTTTGGCTTGCAGCTAACTGAGAACCAACCTGTGTAGTACACTGTGCTTTGTGGGAACACTCCTTTAAGACATAGCTAAATGGCACTGATAGAAAAAAACTCATATCTTCTTCAAATTCAACCACATAAAAGGGTGCAAGTGTTGGCAGAAGAAAAAACAAACATAGCACAAAAAAATCTAGTTAACCCTTATGGATCTTTAGTGTTATATATGCTGCAGAAAAAAATAATGTGGATTTTAGAGCATGCTCCAGATTTTTAGCAACTCACCTTACCTATGTGTCTTTCACCTTACTCAATTTTGCTGTAGACTTTACCCAAGTGGTATAACGTGTTGCCAAATGTACATTAAAATCCATTTAAAAGCTGACTAAAATCTACACAGATGCCAATATTCTGCATATATATATATATATATATATATATAGTATACCATGGCCAGTTCCAATTTTTTTTCTGTCACTAGTTTTAATTAGTCTGGATACACGGGTATGTGTGATGTGAGCTATCCAGGTTGTCCATCTCCTGATGTGGGGTATGTTTTCATAGCCTTAATGGTCCCAGATGCCACGTCACTTTGAATGTCAGTGCATATCTTAAAGAGTTTATCCAAGTTAGTACAAAATTAAATATGAAGGTGCAACTGTCCATTAAACTAAAAAAATAACTATACTCATCTTCCTCCTCACCTCTTTTCCAGTTCTGGTTCTCCCCTTTCTTCTGTTTACGTTCTTCTTCCGAGTGGGATGTTACCACTGCAGCCGTTCGGAAGTGGACAGTCCCAAAATTTGGTGTAAAAGGGCAAAGGCCCGTACCCCTGCAAATCAGTCAGCGGCTTGAGCAGTAAAGTCCTGTTCAGAAGAATACAGGAAGTACATGAAAGACTGGAGAGAGCCAGAGCTGGAACAGGGGTTTAGGAGGAAGGCGAGTATAGGTATTGTTTTAATTTTATTGGTCAGCAGTACCTTAGTATTTAATTTTAAAATAGGGTGGACAACATCTCAGTGTTTGTAGCAGAGCTAGAAACAATAGGAAAGATTTATTAAATGTGAGGCAAATAAAAATACTGGAGCAATTGTGTGCAGGCAGTCCCTGACTTACAATGTTCCAACTTATATCTGTCCCCTAGTTACAAATGGAGGCTTATGGGGCATGCTGGCACTTTTAGTTTCATGTTCCACAGCAGATAGTTGCTATGGAACAACAAGTTCCAGCATGCCACAGCAGCACATGAGGTGAGAATGAGGTGTAGTCTTCTTAACAGGGTCACAGGAAGCAAAACAAATGTAAAAACCCTTCCCTGCACGATCCAAAAATAAAAAATAAAAAACCTTTAATGCTGCCTTATATTTAATAAATGTACATACATACAAATTCAACTTGAGAACAAACCTACAGTCCCTATCCCGTTCGTAACCTGTGGACTGCCTGTATATCCGCCAATCAGATTTAATTTTCTCATAAACCCCTTTGAAAAAGAACAAAGCTATCTGCCTGCTTGCTACAGACAAATCCCCCATTTTTATTTGCACAGTTACGATAAATTTCCCCTACAAATTTGTGGAAAATTATCTATTCATGTCAGAAGATGTATCAGTCTATCAGATGTAAAAAAAAAACAAATAGCGTGATTTGCAGATAATTTATCAAAATTAAGCAAATTTTTGAAAATGACACAATTATGATTTATTTATACTCCCTTTTTTCCCTTTAAAAAATTTCCCCCATTGTATTGCAATTTTTTAAAGGTCACACTTATGGCTTTACCTTACTTCAATGACAGTACAATCTAAATTCCTCTGTGTGATATCCCTTAAATTTTTAAAACAATCATGGGCTCATAAAACTTCCTTTTTTTATTATTTTTTTGGTTTATTTCTAAAACTATTAAAGTGAGTATTTACTAGGTAAATACAATAAACTGTAACAAACTATAAATGCATACAATCAGAAAAACTTGAAAGTTAAGTTGTAATCTAAAAAGACACAAATACGGTATATCTTGTTTTATCACAACATCATGGTCATAGCTGTAAAAGCCTCCGTGCTGCCCAGTTGGATGTGAAAGCAATTGCTGAAACCCAGGTGCAGAATTAGATTCTTTTTTTTCCTTCCTTTGGATAAAAGGTTTTTACCACCTTCTATTTAAAAAAGGTCGTTGCCCTTGTTGAAAAAGGAAAATTTGATGTGAAGTAGACAAGGCTTCTAGTAGGTTTATATTTGAATGGACAAATGAAAAAAACACAAAATTTGGTGCAATTTCCTCTCCTAATTAAGAGCCTCTCCCATTTGTTTTCAAGAGAGCAGTAAAAAAAAAATTCAGAATAGAGAGACCCAGGCAAAAAAAAGACTTCACAACGTCTGCATTTTGTACAGATGTGGTAGCCATTGTGTTGGAACACGCAGACGATCACTTTGAAGATTAAAGGGAATTTTTGTTAGCCTTTTGAATATAACATTTGCATGTTTTTTTTCTTTGGCTACATTAACACCATTAGATAGATGCATTTACATATTTTGCTTCTTAATTATTAACAGATGAAAATGTGGACATTTCTATAAAATGAGGGAGGAATTTCAGACTAAAAATTCCATTGCCTTTTGAAATTAACTCTGACCTGCACTTTCAAAATGATGAAGTACTGCTGGAAATAATAGTGTATTGTACCTTTGTTATCATAAACATTCACATGTGCCTCCAGTGATGGTAATACATTAATAAAGCATGTTAAAGAGACTTAATAGCTTTAATAACATGTAGGGGTTGCCTTAGCATAGATATTGGAGGACAATTGCTTGGATATGACATCAACAGTGTTGCTCAAATGGGGCCCTGTTTGATTCAAAACAGGTTCAACTAAACTTGTGAAAAAATGGGGCTATGGGATGTCCCAAGTTTCCTTTATAACCATATCCCTGACCACAACTATAACTGTTGTTTAAGGGCTTTAGTTGGCTAACTCACCGGTCCATCAACGCTCCTGTTGCAACATAACTTGTGGTCCAATGCAACTTCCAACATCACTTCTGGTTACATAACATTGAACCTATGGTAAAGTAAGAAGAAGTGACATAAGATGGGATGTTGAATTGTAATATAGGCCACAACAGGAGTATCACATCGTCGGATTGGTAAGATGACTCCCTAAAATGCTTAAAGGGGTTGTCTCACTACAAGGATTGCTTTTTATGTTAAAGATCTTGCAACAACAATTCACTTTGCAATATATGTCCATTAACAGTGTCCTACCTATTCCTAGATATCCCCTCTTGTATGGGCTGCATCAGCTTCTCAGATCGCTATAGCTACAGACCTGTTTGATCTATCCTGATAGGCTGCCAGCAGGGTTTTTGCTTTAGCTACAGCCCTGGTTCTACTGCACCCTATGGGACCCAGTAAAACACCCCTGAATTCAAAATGAAACCAAAGAAAAAGGATGAGGAAAGATGAATAATGTGTGAGACAACCATTTAAACCCAAAATTTTTGGTTTAGGTTTGTTTAAGATTAGTTACAGTCCATTTTTGACAATTTGTGCCGAGAATCAATTTTGGTCAACTCCAACCAAAGTACTCGGATTTGGGTGGACTTTTATTTTGACCCAAATCCAAAGTGCAATGCTAGCCATCAATGTTGGGCCCCCAGGGATTGCGATGCAAGGGGCTCCCGCTTTCCTAAAAAAAAAGTGAAAGCACTACTTTGAAAGTACAGTACATTTCTCCCCGCTTGTTTTTCTTTATTTTTTTTGGGTGCTTAGGGTCTGCCATCAACTAAGATTTCCAAAGAAAGCGAGCAAAGTAGCTACTTGTTGTGTAATCCTACTCACAAAAGTTGGGGAAATTTTGGCTTTTTTGAAATTTAGGATGAATAAAATTTCTTGAACATTTTTTTACTGAGTAAATTACCCCAATTCTATTTGATTAAACATGCCCAACTATTAAATGTTTCTGTATTTTTGACCCCTTGTGATTTTAAACAAGGAGATTTGGGAAAATTACAAATCCCTGAATAGCCCCTTAATTTTAAGGGGTCAATTTGAATTGGGGTTTAAACGTCCCCCCATGTGTCCCCCTTTTGAATCAACACCTAACAATTGTCAACAATCCTCACCCTTCAAGGGTTCAAGAGGGATGTCCCCAAAGGAAGTGGCCTTTAGCCCCCAAAATGCCCGTCGCATTTGTAACCATTTAATCAGATGGGCTGGTGCTAGCTAGATGATGCAAGGGTACCTCACCCCCACCTGACACAGCATATCATTTAAAAGGGCTAGGGGCTTTCGCTGAACGAGGGCCCCGGGTAGTCTTGCTGCGGCGGGAGTCCCCAGGTCACTACCACTAGGGGGTTGCCCCGGTGGCGGCCCAAAGGGGAACAAGGGACAGGGTCGGCAGGGGGTCCTGTCAGGGACAGGAAGGAGGTCAGGGGGGGGGGGGTTTTGGTTCGAAAGACGGTAGACGGGGAAGGGGTCAGGAGAGGCGGCATGGTTCGTGGGAGGGTTTAGAGGTAAGCAGACGGTGGGTACAGGGGCAAGGAAAGACGGGAAAACCACTTTAGGAAGTTTTTAAACCAAAAGGAAATTAAAACACAAAGGATCGAAAAAAAGGCCCGGGAGGAAGGGCCCGGGGAAAAAAGGGAGCATTCCCCGGCCCCAATCCCCCCCCCCCAACCCCCGGCGCCGCCCCCTTTAAATTCAAACTGCCGGTGGGAAATCCCCCTAGGGGCGGACCCAACGTGCCGGGGGGAACGGAGACAAAAGGGGAGCGGGGTTTTTGGGGCCCGGGAAAAGGTGAACGCGGGCGGGGATGGGGGGAGGTGAGCGGACCCCAAAACCCGACGTGGGGGAAAGGGGCTCCGTCGGTTTAGGACCCACGGCGCCCCTTGCGACCGGGGACAGTGGTCGCAGGGGCGTCCGTGCAGTACCCCCTTGGGCCCCCCCCCCTTGGGCCCCCCCCTTCTTACTGGATTGGAGAAATTCTGGATGAGGCTGCGGTTAAAAAATTTTCTTTTTTCCCGGCCCCCAAGACCCTCTTCGGGGCCCAAAACCCTTCCAGTCCCCCAGGAAGTATCGTTTTCCCCTAGTTTTTTCCCCCATCCCCAGAATCTCTTTTAAACTCGAAGACTTTTGGGGCGCATCACCCACAGACGGAGGGGGGGAAAGCCTTTGGGAAAACCCGTTTAAGGCCCGGGGGTTTCAGTAAGGAACATGAAAAAAATTTGGGGGATTCCCCATCTTTGGGGGGCCCGGGTTTGTATGACCCCGGGTTTTGATGGGTGATGCCCTCAAAGGGCCCAAGGAAAGGGGGGGCCCCCGGTTTGTGGAGAAGGCCTCTTAATGGGGAAACAAAATCTAGACGGAGACCCCACACCTTGTCACCTGGGGAAAAAAACCGGGGGGGGATTTTTCTTTTTTTCCGCTTGGGTTTCTTATGCGCTGGGAAAAGCGCGGGGGGCATCGACTAAAGGGTTTCTGGGACCGGGATGGCCTTCATGTCTTAAACCCAGAGCGTCCGCCCCCGGAACCTCAGAGGGGGTTCCCAGGGGAGAGGAGGGGGGGGAATGCAGGAAATACACGATGTAGAAGGGGAGAGACCCCCGTGGACTGGGGACTCAAGGGGAGTTAAAAGAGAACTCCCCCATGGCAGAAAATTGGGGATAAATTTCGTTTTGACGTCCCGAGAGGGAATAAGGGGTTAAAGGTAACATCCCAAAGTTTTGGTTAAACCCTCTCCCCCGGGCCGTTTGTCTGGGGGGGTGGAGGGGGAAAAGAAAAGTCGAGCTTCCCCGGGAATTTGGGTTGCACAGGGGTCGCCAAAACCTGGAGACAAATTAAAAAACCCCCCCGGTTTCCGGGAAAACAATTTGTTTGAGGGAGATCCATGCAGAGGGAAAAAAATGGGGGGAAGAATAGCTCACCCCGGGGGGGGAAGAGGGCCCAGCCCGGGGAAAACAGGAAAAAAAGCGCCCTTTTTGGGGAAAAAAGCAATCCGAAATTTCACCCAAATAATGGTGTTGCCAGACGAGGGGAGGGGGGTTTCAGTTTGAAGTCCATGAAATGTTGGTCATGGGTTGAGGGGGAAAGGGGAAGTGGCTGAAGTGGCCCTCCCCGGCTTGTGACTTTGGGTCTTGTTGGGGGGACAGGAGCCCACAAGACAAAAAACCAAAGGGTCCTTAACACCCTTTTCAAGCTCTGGCCACCATAAAACCGGGGAAAATCAGGGGAAAGGGTTTTCGGGCGCCGGGGTGACCACCCAAACCAAATTTGAGCAATGCCCCCCCCAAAAATTTTAAAGATATGTCGCGGAGGGGGCGGGGGCGCCCCCTTTAAGTCCTTCCAGGGGGGGACCCTCCGGGGCCCCCACGGGAGCCCGAGATGGGGACTTTTGGGAGGAATTATTTTGAAACTGGGAGAAGAAAATTTCACCCCCCCAAATCGGGGGCACGGGAGAGGGGTAAGTTTCTCACATTCTTCCCCAGGGGCCTAAAAGGTGGATCGGGAAAACGCCCCGGGAGAAAAAAGAGGGGACCACCTACCCTTTGACGTGGGTTAAGTCGCTGACCCCTTCTAAGATATTGGAGGTTTTTGGGGTTTCCGAGTAGATACGGAGGGGAAAAAAGGGCGCCCCCCCAGCAGATAACGCCACTCCTCCGGGGCCCAAAATTTTATGGCTGGGTAGCCCCCCAGTCCCCAATCGTGAAATTTCCTTGGGCCCCGGAATTAGAACTTTCTTGGGAAGAAGCCGACATTACAGTCTTCCCGGGGGCCCTTTTTGCTATCCCCCTGCCCCCGGGGCCCCCCACAGATGAGGTTTCCACTCCAGTGTGAAGGGTTTCGCGGGGGGGAAACAGTGCAAGGAAGATGCCGTAGAAAAGGGCGGACTTGAGCTTAAAAAACACCTTTTTTGGCCTCGATGGGCCAGCTCGTGGGTTGGCTTTTTTGGTGAGGGCCACTAAGGAGCCAAACCCGCGTTTGAGAAAGTGAGGGGTGAAATGGCGATAGTAGTTGCAGAAACCCAAGAAACGCGGGTAGCCCCTGGCGGGCGGACGTGGCCCCTGCAACAAGGGGTGAAAACTTTGGGTGGGGGCAAACCGTTGGCCTTGGTCAGAGAAGAAAGTAACCCGAAACAAAGGGTGGTTGATGGAAAAAAGGCATTTTTCCCAGCTTGGGATACCCAAAAGGTTTCCCCGGAGAAGCTTCCCCGTAAATTTACGAAAATGGGCTTTCCCGGGGGGTTTCGGGTCAGGAGAGTACACCAGGATGCTCCCAAAGGGAGGGCCACCCGCAGGTGTAGAGGAGGTCCCTTTAAGACGTCTTAAGGGCCCCCGAAAGACGGCCGGGTATTGCACAGTCCCCAGGGGGAATCACCAGTACTCAAAGTGCCCCTCCGGGTGTTTAAAGGCCCTCTTCCATTTATCACCCTTTTCGGAAATTTGGACCCAAACTGTAGGCCCCTCTAAAATCCAAAATTTGGGGAAAAAATTTTGGGGCCCCGCAGGCGATCAAAAAGTTCTGTGATCAGCGGCAAGGATAACGGTTCTTTACCGTGATCTTGTTCAAGCCCCGGTAGTCTATGCAGGGGCCGCAAGGGGGCCGTCCTTCTTCCTTTTACGAAAAAGAAACCCCCCGCCAGCCGGGGGACGAGGACTTTGGGGGGAAACCCCCTTTCCGGGGTATTTCCTGGAAAAGTACTTGGGGCATGGCTTGGGTCTGGGAAAAGACGTGGGTAGGGTCGGCCCCCGGGGGGGGGGAAAGGGCTGGTACCGGCAGTAAGTGATCGGGCAATCGTATGGAAAGATGCGGAGGAAGGGTCTCGGCTTGTCTCTCAGAGAAAACATGGCGTACACAGGTATTCGGGGCCGGGGAGCCCGGGGGACGGGTCCGAAGGGGTGAGCCCCAGGGGCAGGGAAAAACACCGGGCACGGTGCCCCCAAAAAACGCCCCCCGGGCATTTTGGGCCCCAACGAAAAAACCCCCTCCCCGTAGGGCCAGTTTCCCGGATTGGAGAGTGGACCGCAGCCAAAGGGAGTCCGAGGAGGACGCCCCAAGAAAGGGGCGAAGAACAATAGGAAAAGGGGATCTCCCCCTTTATTTCAGGCCCCAAAGTGGAGGGGGCAGAGGCTTGGTGAAACCCAAAATGGATGGTGTCGCTAAGTAGCTCCCCCCTGATGGATGAGATGACAAGGGCTTTTTTCCCCGCGTACCACTGGAAGCCGATACTGCCCTTTTCCCAGAAAACCCGGGCGGTTTAATTTCCCGGGAGAAGGCCCCAGTCCAAAAAACGGGGGAAATTGGAACGTGGGTACCAGTTTTTTGACACGACCCGCACTGGGGATCAAAAAGGCCCTGGGAGGAGGAAGGGGTTGGGACTTAGGAAAAGCCCCTTTTCACGATCCTAGGTGCGGGAGTTTCCCGCAGGTTGGGGGGTTGGGACAATTCCTGAAAATGCTCTGGGGTGCCACAGGTTTGGGGGACCCAAATTTTCCCTTTTCCGACGCTTTTTGCCCAAATCTTGCTTAGAGAGGCGAGGGCCCATCAATCTGCATGGGTCGTCGGTGGGTGTTGGCGGTTTTGGCGCAGGAGGCCCCGGGAACACTGGGGGCCCGGCGGGAAACCGGCCCAGGTTGGGGTGGGCTGGCGCTCTTGGGTGAAGCCCCTTCCGTTCAATGAAGCGTCCCTCGTTTGGGTTTGCTAAAACCCGGGTTGGGGCACTGAGGGAAGACGGGAGGTCTCTAGCTGCCCAAAACGTCCTTAACTCAGCTTTAGGCCCCTTTTTTTAAGGTAGCACACAGGTGGCCTCCCTTCCAAGGGCAGTTCAGAGGCCCCGGTATGGGAAAATGTTTCCGGTAGTCTCCTAAGCCCGGTCCCCCCGGCGTAGGTTTAGGGGGCTGTTCAGCGGAGGATGACGGGCTTGGGGCCTCGAAAACCCCTGCGGGAAATCAATGAGGAACGACTGTAGGGGTCGTTGTCCTGGGTGGGTTTTTGGGCCCATAGGGGTGTTTTGCCCATGCCCAAAACCCCTTTCCCCCAGAGGAAAGGTGACCCGGAAACAAACCCTTTGCACGTTCCAAAACAGGAATGAAACCCGCCAAACAAACTCCCCGTGGTAGAGCAAATTGGGGGATGAACCCCCCGCAAAAGTTTCAGGTTCCGTCGAAAATTTGGGGAAAGGGGGTGCGACAGCCGAAGCTTGTACCCCCTCGGGGTCACAGGAACCGTTTGGGGGGGGGAAAAACCGTGGGCTGGCCCAAAAGGTTGGTTGGGGGGGCTGGACGGGGGACGGGGTTGCTGCAACTGGTGGATAGCTGGGTTTAAATTGTGCGTGTTTACCCGGGTTTCGTAAAATGGCGGGGGGAACAAACCCGGGCGTCAGATCCGCAAAGGCTGGGTAACGGCACCTTGGCGGGGGTCCCCCTTTGGGCCGGGCTGGAGGTGGATCCTCTGTACCACCGCAGCGATGGCGGGAAGCCCAAACCCGGGAGTGGAATCTAAGTGGGGCCCGGGGATTT
Organism: Phyllomedusa bahiana; assembly: GCA_025379985.1. Taxonomy (NCBI): domain Eukaryota; kingdom Metazoa; phylum Chordata; class Amphibia; order Anura; family Hylidae; genus Phyllomedusa; species Phyllomedusa bahiana. The sequence continues at coordinate 28,623 of JAODAL010024467.1, read as the reverse complement.
ACCAGAAACCCCGGCCCAAAACGGGTTTGGGTTTTCTGCGGTGGGAAATTTCCCCCAAAGGGCACTTTCCCCCTGGCGGGGCTTGCCCCGCCGGGGGCCGGCCAAGGGTAACAAGGTACAGGAAAACGGAGGCTCCCAGCGGGGCCCGGGAGGAGGTCAGGGGAGGCGGCTTGGTTCGTAGACGGTAGGAAACCGGGAGGAGGTCAGGAGGGGGCGGCACTGGGTTGTAGCGGGAGACGTAAGCGACGGTCGGTACACGGCAAGGCAAAAACAGGAAAATTTAGGAAGCTTTCCCATCGGAATATTTCACAAAGGGGGGGGTCCGGGAAGGCCCCGGGAGGAAAAAGGCCACTAAAAAGGAGCAGTGCCCGGCAATGACCAAATTCCGGCGCACCTTTTCCCCCTTTAAAAAATTTAAACTGCCGGCGCCGGGGGCCTTAGGGGCCCGGGGCCCCGTTTCCGGGGCGGAGACAGATGAGGGAGGGGGCGCCGGCCCCGGGGAAATGAACGCCGGGGGGGCGGGTCGGGGGAGGGGGGCCCCCAACCCCCCGGGGCGGGACCGGGGGGTCCCCTCGGTTAGGAAAAAACGGGCGCAAATGCGCCCGGGGGCAGTGGTCCGGGGGGGGGGGTCCGGGGACAACAATGAAACCCCCAAAATTTTGCAGTGTTATTAAAAAAACAAATTTCAGTGCAATGAAGAATTCCTGGAAGCGGTGACATGGCCACTACAAAGCCCTGATCTTACCGATTCTGTTTGGGATTAACTGAATAGACAGAAGAATTTGGGCAAGTCTACATCCACATAACTGTGGTTACTTCTCCAAGATGTTTGGAGCAACCTCCCGAGTTTCTTCAAGAACTGTATACAATGTATCTAGAAGAACTGATGCTGTTTTAATTGCAAAGGGTGGTCACACTAGATATTGGTTTGATTTTGATTTCTATTTTATCATTCAATTTGCATTTTGTTAATTGATAAAAATAATCTACTTAAACTTCTAGGGTGACATGCCCATTAGGGCTGCACCATTTATTTGGTGTATTCTGCACCAAAAAACTGTTGACACTGTATTCTCTATATAAATGACGCACACCAAAACTAGGCGCATTTTATGCCAGGCATGACAGTTTTGAATGCGCCTAAATTAGGCGTATCAAAAATGCTAGCAATGATATGCTATGGACCTTTTTTTGGTATACGCCTAAATTAGGCACATTAAGGGCGACATGTCAGAAAAGTGGCATTTCCCCGCCAGTTTTAGGCGCATTAAATCTGTGTAAATTGTGGCAGAAAGTCCGATCATTTCCAAAAACTGGTGTTAGTTATAACTTGCATAGAAAACTTAATGCGTCTAAAAAGGCGAATAATGTCAAAAAAGGCGTATTGCGCAACTCGCGGCGCATGCGTTTTGGTGGTTTGTAATGCCCTATCGGGCACTTGCCGACGGAGGGTGGCAAGGCCCAATTTAGGGCTTACAAAGGTCGTCCCCAGCTTTTAAATGGCTTTTTTTTGGTGTACGATAGTTATTTAAAAACAAAAATTATAGCGTAAAAATTTGGTTTTGCCGCAAAAAGACCAAAAAAGGGCATTGGCGTTTTGGGGGACGGGTTGCCAAAGTGTGATTAAAGGATACCAATCCCAGTTTTTTGCAGGTTATTTTTTCAGGCCATTTCCCTCATTTAATGCCCTTAAAATGGCGGGGGAAGGCTTCTTTTCTAACATGTCTCCCCTAGTTTTTAAAGCATTCCTACTTTGCAGTATTTTTCCACAACTGCCTAAAACTATTGCACGGGGCCCAAAAACGGTGAACAAAAAAGGGGTATTCATTTGTTCCTTTTGGGCATTTAAAACCTCTCACAACTATAGATCACCAGGAACAGTAGAAGATAATAAATATAGCATTTTTTAAAAAAATGTTTTGGGAAACCTTGATAGTCAAAAGGTTCGTGTCCATGTAAATATGATAAATATGTTTGTGTTACTCAAAAAAAAAGAAAAATTTTAACTAGTTTGTCAGTACAGAAGCCCCCTAAACACCAAGCATTTGAGGAAATGTTTCGTGAGTTCAATTTTAACTCCATTAACTAAATCTACGTCTGCAGGAGAAACAATGGAGTGGATTTCCCCCAAGAATTTTTCACCATAAAAATTTTTTATTGCCTTTTTTCTAATTTAAAATTTTTCTTCGATACTGGATTTAAAGAGGAAAATAAAGAGGTGCATCTTATAGAAAAGGGGAAATTACCCAAAATAGGAAACTACATCACAATTGTGATGCAGTATATTAATATGTCACCGCTTTATCAGAATGGAAAACCCCATTAAATAATCTAATTGCAGCTATTTTATAAGCTTTGGGTATGATAGGTGACATCTCTACCCAATAATTTTATGTAAATTAAAATCAAGATTGTCTGTTCAGAACTTAGTAGATTCAAACTGTTTGTTGAATTAAAGAGATTGTTATTCAAGACTTGATTTTTTTTTCTTTTTCACAAAGTCTTGTTTAATGTTCAAAGGCTCAATAGATGTAGTCATTCTTTGGCTCCCTGGCAGGACCCATGCAAAATAAAGCAGGAACACTTTGTCCTCTGTTTCCCAGTAGCTCCTCTCAGCTTGCCAGAAAGTGAAGTTTTACTGTGGACTGTCCTCGCTTTGCCTTAATGAAAATGGGCCCTGTCCCCGAAAAAAAATTCATTCCATTTTTATTTCACCCCGTTCCAAGATAATAAAAATTTTTTAACACTGTTTTCTCTTCTGTGATACTAGAACAAGGTGAAACAAAAATGTGAATGAAATTTTGTCAATGAAGTTCTCTCCTTTGTTCTCAAAGAAGTATATGTGACTGGGTACTTGCCAACATTATTAACAAATGCGTGGCCCCCCCAGTGCAAAACAGGCAAGAATGCAAAATTACTTTTACTTTGTTTTTAAATGGTCAATGTAACTTTGTTTATTTATGAAGGTGCAAAAAAAGTTTCCTGTTACCTAAAGCAATAACTATAGCTGTTATATAAAGCAATAACTGCTTTCATATCTAGGGCAGTTTAGGAAATGTGAAGTGTTTGTTGTTTGGGGTAACGGCCCCCTTTTCGATTTTTTATGATCTTGTTGTAGCCCCCAAATTTTTCTGTACCTTTTTTCATTAATGCTCCATGCTTAAATAGCTAAAAAAATTAGAAGCCCACATTTTTGAAAAAAAGTATTATATCTTTTCCGGGGACAACATAAAAGATGGAAATTTTTTCAATGTAAAGTATCAGTGTTTAAATTGTATAACAGTGTCAAATTTTGGTGTGACTAAAAAAAACTCAATCACAGCCTCAATGTCAAATATGAAAAAAAGGAGTAACCCCCAAATGGGAAAAAGGACAAATTGTGCCCAAAAGTGGGCAATTTTTGTTTGGGGCCCCATCATTTTCCGAAATGTCTTAATTTTGGGTGGAGTTGATCAAATTCCCAGGTTGCAGCCCTGGAATCCCCTTACTCCCCCATCAGGGGCCCTCACAGAGTGATGGATGTTTGACCTTGTGTCCTCCACCATCCTTTGAGGAAAGCCCCCCCAGATGTAATAGGGTTTAGGTCTGGAGACTGCTTGGCCGTCCAGACCCTTTTTATTTCCTTTAGAAAGGGAGTGGGCACTTTGGGGGGTGTTTTGGGGTAGTTTTCATGTTGGAATTTGCCCCACTGTTACATAAACCTGACTGCTTACATTGTATAAAAGTGTATTCTTGTGTTGTTATAAAAAGTATAAAAAAAAATATTTAAAAAAATGGAGGGGTGTACCTTTTGTGAGCTATGTATACCCCTACCTAAAAGGTTTAAAGGAGGTATGAGGGCCATAAAGCTGCCCCATACTTGCCAGGTGTGATTTTAGTTACACCTGGCCCCCAGCAAAAAATTTTTCTCCCCCATTGGCCCAATCAAGCAAGGGTTTCAGGGTCCTTCAGTTGCCAGGGCAAAAAAGGGGCATTTTAAAGGCCCAAGTTTGTACTTTTTTTTACAATAGTATAATTCATTAAAAAAGGAAAACTAACGAAAAACCCATATGCTGTATACAGCGTAATGCAGTTGATTAAAATTGATCAAGAAATGCATGTTTGACCCCCAGAAGACAAAAGGGGGACATGATGTACAGGGCTGCCCCAGTTATTTGGTGTCTTTTTACCCCATAAATGGGCAGCTGGTGCTGATGTATGAGCAGGCGCACTCCAAAATGAGGTGAATTATAAAGCACCCCCCGGCAATTTCTAATGCGCCTGAGATCGAGGGGCGTGCTGGAGGCTTGTCGCACAACAACCATAGAATTCAACACATTTATAGCTTTAGTATGGCAAATCCAGGCACATTATTGCTGGAAAAAGGTAGAGATTAAAAAATGGTTTTTCCGAGCCGAAGTGTTTCTTTTTAGTAGAAAGCGCCAAATTATGACCCGCAGTAAACAGGTTCTAGTTCAGGCGGGGTTTTCGCTACTAAAGCGTACAAAAAAATGAGTTTTTGGCGCCAAAATACATAATGTTGCCCCAAGGTCTCTGTATTAAAAAGTCTAGGGTTTTGATTTTCCTTTTGCCCCTAACAACCAGTAGAGTCCTCTTTTCCCTTTTTACGTGCTCTGAAAAAAGAAAGGAGAGCTCTGATTGGGTTGCTATGGGCAACAAAGAAAGTCTAAGACCTAGACATATATTTTATATATGTAAAAAAATAGTAAAACAAAAGTTTTAAAATACAAAGTATTGAAACTCAAAAAAATCCTTATCATATAAATAATAAACAATGAAAAAAAAATTGTAGTGTTGCTACACCCGTAATAGGCCGATATAACAAAATATCATGTTACTAATCCCACATTGTCAATGGCGTAAAAAACAAACGCCAGAATATTCGTATTTTGTTCCTCCTGCCTTCCAAGTAAAATAAATAAGGATCAGAAAGCCGTATACACTCCATATTATTGCCAATGAAAACCACACAGCTATTGGTCTCAGAAAATGCCAATGCAAAATTGTTTTGTTTAAAGTTTTTGGTTTTTCAAAAGTAGTAGACATGATGAAAACGATATCAGTTTGCTATCACTGGAATCATACTGACCTGCAAAATACAGATGGTGTGTTAATTAATAGGTCAATGGTACCGCAAAAAACAAGCAATCAGATATCTATGTAGATGAAAGAATACAAATTTACAGCGCTTAGAAGGCAGAGACAAAAAATGTTGCTGTGTTCTTAAGATGTTAAAATGCTTTTAATTGCTTTTTTTAACTGACCCTAACTTTCTTTTTTAGGATATTACGTGTACAGTAATTTTCGAATACGGTATATGCTTTTACAAGTTACAGCTCTTATATAATAAGGTTGCGGGGATGCTGGTAATTCCGACTCTTTGCCATTGCCCTGCAGATTTCTCAGAGGTTCATAGTTTGTTTCCTGTATTTTATGGAGCTGCAATCAGAGGCTGATGTAAATCTGCTGGTGGCTGCTGACCAACTGACAGGGAAGTGACAGGGACTTTGAATTCTCTGCAGCTTTCCTTGTATTCCTTTGTGCAGGGAGCAGTTATTACAGTATAGAAAGGAAATTGTTTATGCACTTCTTTAGTACATATATGTCACTTTATAAAAGGTTAATTCAAATAAGAAAAATAGTTTTCAGTGCAACTGAAAGTATACTAACCAAGTATGGCTTTTTTAATATGGGCCCATAGTGACCCCATACGCCACCCCATATACTGTATATAGATACATTATGGACTATTAGCTGACTATGAACTCTGACTTAGGGTGCTTTCACACGGTGCATTTTTGGTGCGTTTTTGATGCATTTTTTTTAATGTGTTTTTTGTGCAGGAAGGCACGCCAAAATTTAAAGCTGTAGATTGCTGCACAAAAATCGCGGCAAAAATTGTGGTAATTACCGCGATTTTACCACAAATTTTCTGTGATTTTTGTGCAGCAATTTACAGCATTAATTGCTGTGCCTTCCTGCACAAAAAACACATTGAAAAAACCCCATCAAAAACGCACCTGTGAAAGCACCTTAAGGACCGTTCACACGGCTTATTGCAGGGACGGATTTCAGCCGTATTGCGTGTCGTACTGCGCTGCAATACGGCTGGAATCCGTCCCTGTCATTACGGTAATCCACAGTACTCATAGAGAACTGTGGATTCCGTCTCTCCTCCCCGCTCGGCGAATACGCCGGGCGGGGAGAAAGTGACATGATCATTATCCAGGCGGAAAACGCGCCGAGGATAATGAAAGTCTATGGGGCTGGCGGGCAGCGCCCCCGCCCCTTACTCAAGCCGTAATTGCGGGCAAAATCCGTCCCGCAATTACGGCTTGAATAAGCCGTGTGAACCGGGCCTTACAGTTTCAGACAACACAGTTTTGTAAAACACCCAAGTGTATGAATCCTGAATTTGTAGAAACAATGTTACTAGTCCTGAACGCTAGTTTCTTAATAGTTTATCTATCAATTAGGCTATATGGCAATACAGTAACTGAGGAATATACAAATCAATTGCAATCAAGCTAGCACATAAGCCCTTTGATGTAATTTAAGAACCATGCATTACATCAATGCTCTAATTTTCCCAGTGGCTATACCAATACTGCCAATTATAATTAGTGGGGCTTAAAGGGGTTATCTCACTACATTGATTCCTCTTACCTCATTCAGGGGCGTGTTTACTGGCTTCTACTGACTGCTGAGGACACCAGGTCTGTAGCTATAGCAACCAGCGCTGGCAGCCTATCAGGAGAGATCAAACAGGTCTGTAGCTATAGTGACCTGAGGAGCTGATTCAGCCCATACAAGAGGGGATATCTAGGAATAGGTAGGACAATATTAATGGACACATATTACAAAGTGACTTGTTTTTGCAAGTTCTTTAACATAAAAACCCTTTAAATCTGTCCCTGTTCAGTTCGACACCGGTTTGAACATACTTGTGAAAAATTCAGTTTCACATTTCCTTGAACCTAAATTGTATCACTCTTACCTTAATCCTAAATCAAGCACTAATCCTAACCAAAACCATTAGGGCATGTTCACATAGTGTGTTGAGTTCGTTTGAACATACGTTTTTAGGTACATGTTTGGATCCATCTGTCGGACCCTAAATGGACCCAAACACGTATCTAATAAATAGCAACGTGATTTACATTGCTTTTAACTAGAAACATGCATCGGCGTTCACACAAGTGTCTCATTCCATCCTTCGGATCCGTCTTTCAGATCCATCCCAAGTATTAACATGTCAATTCTTGGTCCGAAAGAGGCAACAGTAGCCCTATTTTAAACTATAGGGTGCGATCCTGCACCAAACATGCAGCTGCGTGTTGGGATACGTGTTGGATTTGATCGCTGCAGCGTTTTGGAATACAATTTACGGATGCATCACTGATCCAAAATCGTATCTCAAAACCCTGTGTGAATGGTCTCTTATAGTTAGTTTTTTTTAACTGGGCTACAGGGCTTAATTTAATAGTCCTTGTTACCTCTGTTCCAGTAGTGCCCATGCCATGATGTCACTTTCGTCATCACTCTAATCCAACTCACAGTAGGGTACCCTAATGTGACCTTGGACTGGAAATGACATCGGACATGGTGTTGGACGGGAAGTGATGTCAGGGTATGAGCAATGGGAGACCAAAGTTCATGGGGACTAGTAAATTAAGCCCTGCAGGCCAGTTAAAAATCCCTAACACTAACCACAATTTAGCATTAGAATTATGATTATATTCAATTTATTTTTACCGTTATTTTAAAAAAATTTTGGGCTCATCCGAACCAAAGCTCTCCGATTGACAAAGAGAACACTAATTATAATCTATATGAGATATGAAAACAGCTAGGTACATAATTACATAGTTAAATAACTATTAGGGTATGTTCACACGGCGTGTTGGATCCATTTTTATCTGAAAAACACATTAAAAAACGCTGCATAAATCGCATCCAAAACACATCCAACACGCAGGTGCATGTTTGGCTGCGTTTTGGCTGCAGCAGGATCGCACCCTATAGTTTTAAGTACGGTGTCTGCTGTGTCTCTCGAGTCAAGAACTGACATGACAATTCTTTGAACGGATCCGAAAGATGCATCAGAAAGACGCATGTAAAACACGCATTGATGATCACTTGTCTGAACGCCGATGCGTGTTTTACATTGGGTCCCTTTAGGGCCCAAAACACAAATCCAAACACACATCTAAAAACGGATCCAAAAATGGAGTCAACTCGCCGTGTGAACATATCCTTACAACTGAAAAAGACATATTGTCATTAAGTTCAACCAAGGGTGGGGAGAAGATGTGGATGAAAGGATTCTAGGATGTCTACACATATGCAGCCACTACTGTCCTGCAAAGATGTAACACAACACCCTTGTTTTTGGTATGCATAGAGATTGCATTGGTTGAACTCCCTCCAATTAAACTAGTATAGCAGAATTGATATCTAATGTGGGATACCCTTGAAGTAACATAGACAATATCTTTCACATTATGAAGACAGTTTGCAACCTCATTAAATATGTTCTTTTCTTGATATACAGTTTGTGGACAATATACAATAGAAGAGATGATCTAGGGGTTACTGAAATAACCATTAAAAGCCACATGCAGCCCTCAAGTTGCAAGTCGCCCACCACTGACATACATTCTGTACCCAGAATACCTAACACGTTGTCCCTGTATGGCATAAACACCATGATGTTTAAAGGAATGAACCATATGTAACAACATTACAAATGTTTGATCATTTTCTTTTCTGTCTACTTATCCCTGTGCAAAATCTGGAGTCTATAATGTACCTTTATGCATCTCAGTTGGAAGTGTATAAGTCTGCTACAGATTGTGTAGAACACCCCTGCCTATTCTCCTTTAGATTGGCATCTTCAGGTTCAGTGAATGACCTTTCTTTGAAATCTCCTTCTGCAGCTTAAGGCATGACATGTTTGCCATCTGGATCTAGCTCTGTCTATACTCATTTATTAATTCACACAGCAGCAGTGTGATTAGGGTCATACTACAGAGGCACTGAATGGGTTAATGTTCTGTGATGCATGCCGACAGCTGCTGAATGTTGTACCATAACCAGAGAACATTGTGGGAATATTCTTAGGTGTAGCCAGTGGGGAATGCAATTGCCTGAGTCTATGATACTATTTGTATCAGGTAACATATTTATATTTATGTACAATGTGAATAATTATTCTATATTTTGCGTGTATATTGATATAAACAAGCAGAGTCAATACTGCATTGGCTGATATGGAATTCTGGCATATATATGTAATATACAATATATGCAAAAACAAACAAAGATGCAATGTGTGTGCACGTGTGGGTGTGGGTGTCTCTTTGTGTGTATATATGTTTGTGCATTTTATGATTTAAATCCCCTTCAAAAGGTCATTGAAATTTCTGTCTGTTCTTGCAATAATGAATAAGAGAGTTGGGTGAGCAGATGGTAGCATTGCCAAAGGATACTTAAAATACCAACGAAACAATGGTACCCAAAGAAGAAACATATTGCATTGCAAATCTTAAAGGGCACATCACATTTCTCACAGAAAGTGTTACCAAATCTTTGATTTGCCATTCATTTTGCTGTGACTTTATTTAAAACACAAAACAAATATATTTAAAATTCTCACATTTTCAAAAAGCTGGATGCATTGAAGACACGTTAAATAGTACTGGAGTCAAATGCCACTAAGTCATCATTGAATAATATATTGAGTTCTGGATAGCTCAATGTATCCGTAATGTGTACATCCTTAGTGGACACTGAAAGGTAACAGGAATTATAACTTATAGCGGTTGTTTGGCATATTTTTATTACATTAATAAAAATACTACATTAATAAAATGTAAAAAAAATCCCATACCCAACTCCCCTCTCACCCTAGTGCTGCTGCCGTCCACCATCTCCTCCGGTTCTTCTATTTACTTTGGGCTGTTGCAGTCAGCTCCAGACCGCTGCAGCCACTGACTGGCTGTATTGGTCACCTGCCGTTCATGATATCACCATTCAGAGTTATTCACTGACACATGACCACTTCTGCCAGTCAGTAGCTGCACTGGTCTTCAGATGTCTGTATCAGCTGGATGTAAACAGGAAAACTGGAGGAACTGATGGACAGCAGCAGCACCGGAATCGAGGTGAAAGGGGAGGTGAGTATGTTTTTGTTTTATTTTATTAGTGCACCAGCAGCCTCTTTATACTTAAAGGGGTTGTCTCACTACAAAGATTAGCGTTCAAAATCTAGGGAACGCTAAATGAAGACGTTTTCCAAATATATTGCTTTGTTCATCTTTTTTTGTTAAAGAGCTACAAATGATTTTATCACCTTCTGAGGGCTTTCTGGTTTCTCAAGTGACCGACCTGTGTACTCCTTCTCCCCTGCTGTTTGTTCTATCAGATAGCAGAGAGTGACATCATCACACAGGTCGCATAGGCAGTGTGAAAGCTTGTGTGTTATCTGATCTTTCAGACAAAAGACAGTAATTACTCAACTGTATACATTAGCTCAGAAGCTTCTCCGGACCTCAGAGAAGATAATTTTTTAAATCTAGACTAATAAACAGAGAAGTCTGAATACACGGAGCTCATATGCTAATTACAGACAGCTTGACCAGGAAGTGACAGAGTAAAGCAACATTATTTCATTCATGCATCTTATGAAACTTTGAGATGCGACAACTCCTTTAATAAAAATACAACTAAATACACAAGGACAACTCCTTTAACTATATTTTGTTGCCTACCTTTAAGTCTTAAACTTCACTGCAGTCCATACAGATTGATTCAAAATTTTGGTCAACTGGCACCCATATATACTGACTTTCCTTTGAGTGCCACTTCGACATACGTGTAGTCCATACATAGTCCAATTGGTTGGCTGATGTATGAAAATTATCCTGAGAAGTGGGTCAGTTATAATGATCAGTGAAGAGATTTTGAAATCCTAAATCAATATTGTGCAAAATTAGTTTCCAACATTTTAGATAATCTCCATTATTTAGACTTAAAGGGACACAGAAAGAAGTATTTTTGTTAAAACCAATATCCCTGAAAATGATTTTAGAATGTTTGGCATTTTTTTATTTATAAAGTCCTATACCTTTAAAAATTACATTTAAAATATCATCCTTCTCAAGCTGTGAGAGAGAACTTTTTTGTTTGGCAAGGTAGACTAATTTCACTTTACTTCAGCTGCTATTTATCTCTATTTAGTCTCATTACAAATAGAAGGTAATGACATAATGATTGCTTTATTGTTCTCTTTCCAGGGATAGACAAGATTATACTATACCATGAGCAATACATAAGGGGAAAATAGGGTAATCTTTTCCTGCACTCAGGAGGGTGTGTTTCTTCACAAAAATGAGGTAATTTCTGATAATATTTCAACTTCTCAGACTAGGGTGGACCTAAAAGAGGGACCACCAAGCAATCCTCTCACTGTTGTGCTATCAGAGCTCACAGAGCCAAAGTCATGGACATAGGGGAACTGTAAAAAATGATATTTAAAAAACACATAGTTCAAAAAAATAATATAATAGTCACATAATGTGAGCAGAAAAAAATGTTATGGTAGTGTCCCTTTAATTTCTTTAATTTTTAAAAAATTAACCCTTGCAAATTTAATAGCTCTGCCATCAATTTGGACCAGCATCTACAACTGTGCTAGCAATTCCTGGAGTGATTTTGTAAAAACAGTTCTCCCACTCTTAACTTTAATTAGGAAGATCTGAATGGCTTCCAGAAGACAAATGGTGGTTCTCATTAAATTGACCATTAAATTTCTTCATAGAAGGGACATCAAGACACTTGTTGCTACAGTTTACGCATGCATGTAAAACAGCCTAGCACACAATGCTTAAGAAAACCCAATGACCCAGCATCCACATACATAGTTACAAAAGCCATTGAAATACAGAATTGCCCAATGACCTGGAATTTTCTTAACCCAAAGGTGAATGACAGGCAGAACATTGGGAAGTAGACTGCAGAGCTGTATGGCATGGTGGGATGAAGGACAACTCTGTAAACCTTCGAATTCTGTCAGTAGACCCTAGACTATTGTTTATCACAGGTTAGGAGCCTCCAAATAAACTGCTGAAATATTGAAGATGGCAAGGGGAACCCTAAATCTCCCTGGCCATCCTGCTCTATTTAAAGTTTGCTCCTGACAAGGATATGTGAATAACAATATATGAAGAAATAATATAATATCACTCTCTAAACCAGTCATTTGCATTCTAATTCTATAATAGTTATTGACCTGTTAATTTTATCAATTGCATTACCAACAATAAAGCTACATTTTCATAGGTAAGAGAGGACTACAGGAAAAAAACCTGAACATGTCTGTTCATCCATCTTAAAAGTATAGGTGCATGGGTGAAGTTTGAATTTCTAATAGTTCAGTCTCTGATACCGTCATTATCAGATGTTGTGGTATATGAAGCTCCACATGTGATCTAATGATGACAGAATCTATATACAAAAAATATCTAGCTGTATTGTGAAATAGCTCCATCAAGCACAATTCCTTATGGGTAAATTAAAAAATGAAAAAATGTTGTACCAATGCATCACTTTGTTATGATGCTCCTTTCTTATGTGTCTGGAAAGAGTATACACTCACCGGCCACTTTATTAGGTACACCTGTCCAACTGCTCGTTAACACTTAATTTCTAATCAGCCAATCACATGGCGGCAACTCAGTGCATTTAGGCATGTAGACATGGTCAAGACAATCTCCTGCAGTTCAAACCGAGCATCAGTACGGGGAAGAAAGGTGATTTGAGTGCCTTTGAACGTGGCATGGTTGTTGGTGCCAGAAGGGCTGGTCTGAGTATTTCAGAAACTGCTGATCTCCTGGGATTTTCACGCACAACCATCTCTAGGGTTTACAGAGAATGGTCCGAAAAAGAAAAAACATCCAGTGAGCGGCAGTCCTGTGGGCGGAAATGCCTTGTTGATGCCAGAGGTCAAAGGAGAATGGGCAGACTGGTTCGAGCTGATAGAAAGGCAACAGTGACTCAAATAGCCACCCGTTACAACCAAGGTAGGCAGAAGAGCATCTCTGAACGCACAGTACGGCGAACTTTGAGGCAGATGGGCTACAGCAGCAGAAGACCACACCGGGTGCCACTCCTTTCAGCTAAGAACAGGAAACTGAGGCTCCAATTTGCCCAAGCTCATCGAAATTGGACAGTAGAAGATTGGAAAAACGTTGCCTGGTCTGATGAGTCTCGATTTCTGCTGCGACATTCGGATGGTAGGGTCAGAATTTGGCGTCAACAACATGAAAGCATGGATCCATCCTGCCTTGTATCAACGGTTCAGGCTGGTGGTGGTGGTGTCATGTTGTGGGGAATATTTTCTTGGCACTCTTTGGGCCCCTTGGTACCAATTGAGCATCGTTGCAACACCTTGTGGAATCTATGCCACGAAGAATTGAGGCAGTTCTGAAGGCAAAAGGGGGTCCAACCCGTTACTAGCATGGTGTACCTAATAAAGTGGCCGGTGAGTGTAGGTCCCTTTAAATTGTTGGATACTAGTTGCTGTTATCACCTCTTTAAACCGTATAGCTAGGTATACCATTTCTTCTTACATCTAAACCTCTCATCACAAAGTGAACCTGTCAGGTGGTTTATGTAGCCCTATCTAAGAGCAGGATTTGACAGAGATAAAGAAGCTGAGCTCTGTGACATATGGGTTTATAGGATTTTGGGCAGGGTTTTTAAATAAAAAGCAGAGTGAATCCTGATAAGACTTCTTAAAGGGGTTGTCTGCTTTCTCTGAAAAAATAATAAATTAATAGTAAGCTCCTGGTGGCTCAATAAAAAAAACTTATGCTCACCTTCCTCTCCTTCGTTTCAGTGTCGAATCTCTCTGGTGTTCTGTTGCCTTTGTTTAATTTCTGAACAGGGACGTTACCGATGCAGCCGCTGATTGGCCTTTGAACCGCTCCTAACGGTGATGTAAGCAGAGGCATGACTGTTGCAGCCAATCAGTGGTTGCATCAGTGACTGAAATTAAAGAAAAAAAAAACAGAAGACCGGAGAGGCCTGGCACTGGAACAGAGGAGTGTGGGAAGATGAGCATAGGATTTCTTATTATTTTTGGGCCACCAGTAGCTTCCTATTTATTTGTTAGGGGAACCAGACAACTCTTTTAAGACACAACGAAAGTCCTGCTGACCCCACCCACATACACTGATTGATAGCTTTCCCTGAGTGTGTGTACAGAGCAAACTGTCATTCACTGTATGTTGGCAGGGTCAGTAGTACTTTCACTATCTTTTAAGGAATCCTATCAGGATTTATTCAGCTTTTCACTGAGACATATAACATCAAATCTTAGCCATTCTTTCTATTATATCCTGATCTTGGGCTAGGTTGCAAAAAACACTTGACAAGTGTGCTTTAAGGGCTATAGTTGAAGAATAGCCCTTTTTACACTGTAGGAATTTGTATGTGTATGTATATATATATATATATATATATATGAATAAATCCTGATAGGACTCCTCAAGAGATAGTGAAAGTACTTCTGACCCTGCCCACATACAGTGAATGACAGTTTGCTCTGTACACGCACTGATGCAGGGACAGCTGTCAATCAGTGTATGTGGGTGGGGTAAACAAGGCTTTACACACATATAGGTATGTATGTGGACACATGTTCCAATAAAGGCAGCTCATGTAAATTATGTCTCGCCTGCAGCAGTAATACCTGAGATCAGTACTAAGGACCTAATTGACCACAAATGTGTTGGAGTATTTCCGTAAGAGCAGTAAACTTGCTCAGTTAGTGAATCCCTACTTAGAAAGCTGTTCAGAATCTCCCTAAATTATCCTTTAACTTAGTGCACATGCCTCAAACAGCCACTGAGCGGCAACTATGCTACACAGATTGTTTATTGTGTTCTTAGTAACCAAGGGAGCATTTTGCCAGATTAATGTGAGGCTTGCAGCTATGCTAGGAGGGGTTTGGATGTGAAAAACGTCACAATATCCACCTCTCTCTGCACTTTACCCAGAAATCATGTCTGTGTTTGCTGTTCAGAGCACGTGATAATAAAATGAATTCAAGGAACAGTGATAACAGCCAGACGTGCAGCCTATCATACCCAACCTACAGCGCAGAGAGAAAAACAGCTGGTAATGGTTCATTTATTTGACATGCGCTAAGGTGGCTCTTTGCCATTCTCTTGTTATTTTAACCTCTTCACTGCTGAATAGATATTTTTTAGGAAGTTTTATTCAGGAATATTTTATTCTGCGCTGAAAAGCACAATGGGATAAAAACAATCAGAGCAATATGCCATAGCATCACGCCGATGCTACAAGGTGCATTAAGATTCCTATGCAAGCCCCAGACTGGAGCATGTAGAAGACACAACAGTGCACTAAAGAGCTGAGCTAGACAAAGGACCATGTGGGAGTACATCTCAACCATGTTCACCTCAATACCAGTATAATATAACCCTACAGACTGTGCATATGCAAATAGCCTGACAATGAAACGCCATACGAATTAACATACAGCAAACCCTTCCAGTATACAATATAGTATCAGACGGAGCACAAAAGAAGAGAATGAAAGAAAAGAGATGGATCTCTGCTCAAATATCCACACCCTCTTGGGGTTGGGGGAGCTGAGAATTGTGCACACATAAATACATGCTCCCTTTTGTCTATAAAGCAGGCAGCACCTTGTGTCTGGTGTCAATGTCTTTTCTAGGTTAGTAATTTGTACGGCGCCTGTAAGCCAGAATAAATCTGCCATGCGTATGCTTTATTTCTGTAATTATTTAGAGCAGCATTTGAAATATGGTGAAAGACGCAGCTGCCCACAGTATTAGCTTTATTTAATTACACGTTTTTGCTTACTTAGTCTGAAACATGCTATTGTGTACATTTGGAATAGGGTTGCCACTTATATAATAATTTCTTTCAGAGTAGATGAAATTAACTGTTTTGACTAGTAACATTTTAGCAGGAGGAAGTAATGTGTTGCTGTTTACTAGGATACAGTTATAGCAGATAATGTCACCATCATGCTAGAAAATGGAATGCAGATATAGAATTGTTTGAAAGTTTACCGGTAGCTTGAGAAGACTCAGCTGTCTTAGATGGTGCTACTTCTAAGTGGACATTAGTCAGAATGACTAGAATTCTCACTAACGATTGTTTATAAACAGTAAACAGTGGGGCAGATTTATCAATACTCTATAAGGCCATGTTCACACAGCCTAATTGCGGGGCGGGGGGTCGGCAGCTCGCCGGCCCCATAGACATGCATTATCCACGGCGCGTATACGCCGTGAATAATTGACATGTCAATTTTCTCCTCACTCACCGTATTGTGGGAGCTGGGAGAGGAGACGTAATCCATAGTTCTCTATGAGAACTGTGGATTACCGTAATGACCGGGACGTATTTCATCCCATAATTCGCGCAGTACAGCGCGAATTACAGGCTGAAATACGTCTCAAAATAAGCCGTGTAAACATAGCCTAATACTTAGATAGTTTAAAGTTAGACTAGACTTCTTAAAATGCTCCAAATTTATTATAGTGTTTCTAACATTAATTGTGCCAAAATTTTGACACTTTTTTTTGGTGCACAGCGTTTCATACTAAGGCTAAATTCACACAGCTAATTGCAGGGCGTACAGTACGTTCCACAATTACGCCGGGTGTTCGGGAGCTTTGCTGACCCCATAGACTGTCATTACTCACGGCGCGTAAGCACCGTGGATAAATGACGGGGAAGGAGGCGTAATCCATAGTTCTCTATGAGGACTGTGGATTACCGTAATGTCTGGGGCGCATTTCGCTCGTATTTGAGCGCAGTATGCTGCGAAATACGTGGCAAAATGCGCCCCAGTTTAAGCCGTGTGAACATAGCCTAAGCCTCACCCCCTTCTCCATGAAACCACACATCTTTTACCCAGGTGATTCCCCTTTTGTCAAATGAAGTGTCTAGAAACTGTCTAAAAGACATAGTTAATGTAGTATAATGCATACACACCATTATTTTTGGCGCAGGGTTTACCAGAATTGTGGCGCAATTGCCTTGATAAATATTCCCCAATATGAAGAAGATGGATGTTGTTCTAAGTGTGCAAACAACTTTATAATGATGTTAAAATGCTTATATTCCTATTTGTTCTAGGGTGAATTTAGGAGAGTTCAGTGAACTAATAGTTATAATTGTTGCCTAAATTACTATTTATCCAGCAGTGTCAGACTAAGATGCCTTGCTGAGGCCCATAAGTAGAGCTAATTCTTAGGGCAACATGTATGAATCCGGGCACTGACACGCCAGTTCTAAATATCTTTAAAGCAGTGTAGAATGCACCAGAATGTATGAAGCTGTTCTACTGCAGGTTATACATACAGGCGCAGTGTAGTGCCAATACGACAAGTCTGGCTCCGGCAGATCACCTTTAACCTTGTTTTCCTGTTCTAACTGTTCTGTGCCTAGGTTTGGCGTCAAAGAAACATAAATGTGTCTAATTCTACAAATGTGGTGGACACTTCCCCAGAACGCCCCAAATCTTTGGCGCTTTAAAAAGTGTCGCTCCGGCGCGTATCGCACCAAAGTTTGAAGTGCGTCTGGTCATACATCTATAGTACAGGTCTACTACAGCTTTTTGACGCCAGTTAACTGACACAGTCCCGTTCTAACATGTTGCCCTTAGTGTCTACCATTGGAATTGCACACGACTCTTGCACTCTGCCTCTTGCTTTTTACATTTCTTTTTTTGCAAAGTAGCCCCAGGCCCAAAAGGCCCAAAAGCATACAATGCCCAAAGATCCACCAGGGATTTCCCATGCTCACCTGTGGCCAGTCCGGTGTGGTAGCCATAGAATACAAAACGAAATGGACTACATGGGATTAGACTAGACTGGATAACAGTATCGCCTGACCTTCTGCTGGTCCTGTCATGTCCACTATAAATTCAAAAGCAAGGAACCAAGAGGGTCCATACCATAGAAGAAGGAATGCAGTTGCTATAGGAGCCCTTAAAGTGAGGAGACGCAGCTTTGGTTGATTCTATCCTCATTGGTTATTGGGTGCAAAGAACCCAAGTTTACCCAGAACAGAGGTCGGCATTGTTAGCAAAGAAGTTAGGTTGGGACATGTTCACACAGAGGAGCATCTCGCATATTTCCTAGCAGAATTCATATGCATTTAATGCGAAAATCCACTAGCATTCTGTCAGGAATGCACTTCTTATTAGGGCTTAATGGGAATCCGCACCATAATAAATATATAGTAACTACAGTGCAGATTTTTTTGCTTGTGGATAAGAAATCTTCCTGGAAAAAGAATAAGTGATCTGAAATGATTTCCATGCAAATTCCATATTTGAAACTGCTTTACATAACAGGACAGAGATGATCCCATTTCAATGGGGCTAATCCACATCCAACACTGTAATGATACTCACCAATATCAAAATTACTGCAGAAATCCAAGGATATCGCCACATCTGCTTCAAATCTACACAATAAATTCAAAATCTGTTATGTGAAAAAGGCCTAAAAGATCTTTACTAGAGGGCTATATCTCTTCTGTATGTGCCACCAAAGACTTAAATCACTGGGCACCAAACAATACATTTCTTCTCTGTTCATCTATGGCTATTGAAGATTTCTTATAGTCTGAAAAGAATTAATATTATACATTATTTTAAATATTTTATAGTATATAGTATATTGTATAGTATATTATGCATGCTGTACTATAATATAATGTAATTAAAAACATGTTGGTAAAAGTATGTTATAAGATTCTCACATAAGAAAGGTCACAGCTAAAATATTGTGCACATTCATCTGCTGCCAACTTATTGTATTCATAGCACAGTTTTCAGACTCATGAAAAGAATATTAGATTTTCATGGGTCAAAATGTTATCCATATCCAGAGTGTAAAAACAACATAAACACAAAAAAATACATATACAAGTGGACAAAATTGTTGGTACCCTACTGTTAAAAAAAAGAAAAACCTCATAAACGTCACTGAAATAACTTGAAACTGACAAAAGTAATAATACATTTAAATGTGCAGAAAATCAACTAATGAAAATCAGATTTTGCTTTTGAACTGTGGTTTAACTGAACAATTTAAAAAAATAATGATACTCCTAGAAAAGATAAAAAATAATTTGACCATAGAGACATGTTAAAGGTGTTTTCACAGCATGCTGTTTCACTGGCTCAAATGCAGTTTTGCACTCATTATGTCACCTAAGGCTATGGGTGGGTCTCCAGCAGTGATTAGCATATATTAACTGCAAGCCATTACTCTGACAGAGCTGGAAATGTTATTTCTAACATATTTTCCTCAGTGCTCACAGAACTTGTATCTTTTGTTTCCTGCAGCTTACTTTGTTTCATCTAATTAGTTCACTCACAGCTCAGTCCTTGTCAGTCCATGGGATGAAGTCACTCTTGCTTTCAGCTAATCAGATAATAGACATCTTTCTGGTGTGCAGTGAGAGACCTGTTAGGGTATGTTTACATGGCTTATTGCGGCATGTCTAGTATGCGCCGCAATACATCGTGTGTTTTGGAACCACGTGCTGATCAGCGCGTATTCCTAAGCACAGAGTAGCTGGCAGCCGCCCAGCCCCATTGACATGCATTGTCAGCGGCGCGTAATCCATAGCTCTCTATGAGAGCTATGAATTGCCGTAATTGTGGTTGCGCATTTTGCCGCGTATAAAGATTTGCACCAAAACTGGGTGCAACATTCGACATCCTCAACACTTTTGTTTGCGCCAAATCTTAGGGGGCGTCGCGCCACATTCAGAAGATTAGACACATTTCTGAATGTTGCTAAACCCACTGGACGGCATGTTTGAAATTTGTCGTGTTAATGCCAAATTTCATGCGCATAATCATCGCCTAGAATGCACCGGATTTACAGTGGGTCGTAAATCAGGCGCATTCTAGCGCTAGGGCGACATTTCTGGCTCAAGTATACCACTTTGAATGTGGTATACCTGTTCCAGCTGTAATGCACATTAAGTCACTCCCCTTTCATGCTAAGCCATGCCCCTTTATTGAGACCACACCCATAATGTCATTCATCTGGGCCACTATATTAAATTGCAATCTTTTGAGCATACACAAGTCTTTTCATCAGTCACATAATATCTACAGTAAATAGACACAGTGGGCGACATGCATGAAATTTGCCGTTTACATACCAAATTTCATGCGATTAAAAAGGCATAGAATGCACGGGTCATAAATCAGGCGCATTCTAGCGCTCAGGCGACAGTTCCAACTGTAATGCACCCAGAAATGCCATCTGGCACAGCCCCGTTCCCACATGGCACCCAGTATGTAGAATGTCTGGCATGGCAGCAAGAGTCAAATTTATTAGGCTCATGTTAATAGAAGCAAGAGGTTAAATGGCAGCTGCTTCTTAGCAGAGTATACAAATCATGTTTTTTTTTCATTTCATTGAAACGACAATGATATGGATTAATAATGGAAAAAATCATGTTCTGTAAGAAAAAAAGTGATTTTCTTATACCCAATCTCAGTATGACAGCATTTTGGTAATAGACCCTATTCATACTTGACCATTGACCAGAAACTTTCTGTTACTGGTACATAAAGCCACAAAAGCTGAGATTTAGATCAAATTGAAATATTTTTATAGAAAAATGGCGCCATCCTTTTCCATAGGCTGTGTCAAGCATTGCAGCTCTTCATCATACCTTTTTGTAACCCCAGCTAACAGTCACTGCTATAAATGTACAGGTATATAAATATTCATTGTTTCAGTTTTCCCACCTTCAAACATTCTGTGACGCAGCTAATGTAGGTGTACACTTTCTCTCTTTTTTTTCACTAATCAAGATGACATACTGTAACTGTGCTTTTTTATCACATTGTTTGAGATTCTGACAATCCTGCAATAGACAGATCAAGAAGTGTATTATAGGGATTTATTCCAATATATATTACTAATACTTACTGTAGTAAGTCTTAATTCTTGATCAAATTCTAAGAAAAAAAGAACTCATTTCACCTGCCAATATGAATACAGAGCGCAGTCGTCTGTAGGCTGGCTAGAGGCACAGTGTGTGCATGTATAATCGTGCAATGTGTTATTCTCATAAAATGCAGAACTTTGTGAGTTAATAGTATACCCCTTTATAACCCTTTGTTACGGTTAGCTTTTTTCTGTTTAATAGAAATCACATACAGAAACACTTGGATATTGGTTTAATTCCTGCTATATCACAATGGCCGGACCAATTACATTGTTGCCTCAGTGTCTGGATGATTTATCATTGCTATAGGTCGTATTTTAAACCTTGAATGAAGATGTAGAATGCATAGCGCGGCATCACACATGGGAAGTAAATAATGTAACATGAAAGGCGTTTTCCAGTATTCAAAAATGCTTTTCAGTAGTTTGTGGATGAATTAAAAAACCTCCCCTTTTAAGCCTGCTAGTTCTAGCACCACCGACACTTCCTGTGCTCCTGGCTGATAACATTACATTTGTTGTTCATGTGACCCTGGAGCTAATCATAGGCCACAGTGGTCACTTACAGGATATATGACATGTGACCACTGAGGCATGTATCTGGCTGCTGTGTCACATGAGCATTGATCATAATGGTAAGTTGTTTTTTTCTAAGTGGGACACTTTGGAGAAATGGCCACACCACTGGTTTTACGACCAATTCAATGTAGCATTGAAGTATTAGTGTTCCCAAAATGTAGACTACAGGGATCTGGCAACTATACATAATACCATCCCACACCATAATCCTATCAGTAGGACCAGTGTGACATTCACTTCTGTATGCCTCTTCATTGTGTTATCCTTGTGATCTCCTAACTAACCTCGAGCTATTATTGTATCTGAGACAAAAACAGTACTCATCACTAAAGAGGATAGACCTCTGTTCTAGCCTCCATTGTTGTCTTACTGTGCCTCAGGGGTCCTAAAACATCTGGGGCCCGAGCCCTCTGTGTTACATTTTGCTCAGTAGGGCAGGGTTCACACGTCATTTTTCATGCCAGATTGTGAGCTGCAGATGTATTTTTACAGACAAAAAACTTCTGTTCCTGTCACTAATTTTCTGCATATTCCACATAGATAATGTCCATCACCTCAGCAGTCACTATATACTGAAAATCAGCACTGACAAATGTACTTTTTCAAAAGCGTTCACCTATGTATGACAGTGTAATACCTTATAAGTGTCGTGAAAGTGCCTTCTGGTGGTTTGGTTCGACACTGTTTGCCACCCTAGGATTGAAATACAACATACAGTTTCACTTGCAGGACAGAATTGGATGCAAGAAGCAGAAAAAACGAACCCGGAGCTGTGACCTACAGTGACGGAGATAAGGTGATATGCTCCATAGACTATAATGGGGGAGGTGCTAATTGGTGGAAAAAAAAGAGGGAAATGAAAATTAACCAAAGGTAGGAGAGGCGGGAGACATGAAACGTGGAGGGAAGGATGAAGCGTAGGTCACAGCTCCTCTCTTGATTTCGATTGGCGGAATTGTATCTCCCGCTCACTCGCAACCAATCACCTTTGTTCTTACACTACACTTTGTATCTCCCGCTCTTTACACCTGTTACTTTCCTTACAGGTGTATTTCATGTTTAGTTACAATATTAGTCATTGGGTAACCTGATAACCAATGACTTCATTGTTCTCCTTATTTATACATGATGTTTGTTTCAATTACTGCATCACTCGTGTCTGATGAAGCGTGAAAGTGCGCGTGAAGTGTCTCTGCGCGAAACGCGTTACTTTAGAGTGTTTTAAAGTGAAAAGGCTCTTTTAAAGAATAAATAAATAACCTTTTTAATTAATACCCTCGTTCTCGAGAGAAGGTTTTTATCCTAGAACTGGGCGCCGGGTTAGTTTTTTCTGCTTCTTGCATCCATCCACTGCTTGTGCCCGTTGCTGCAAACTTGGCTCCGGAGTAAAGAACCAGCGGCTGCCGTTCAGTGGCTCGTATAGAGCCATTCAATCGTATGCAAGTGTTGTGCCTCTATAATAATACGCACAACATCTCCAGGTGAGCATACCTATTGGAATTCACTTGCTATATTTGTTGTTACTGTACTTCACATAGAGCGCCCCTCCTTGTTTTTTCTTTCCTTTTGATCTGCAGGACAGAATTGATCACTATGCTCCACTCTTCCAATTAAATGACCTGTCCACCTCTTGATGCCATTTCAGTTTGTTGTTGTTCTGCCAACAACCAGAACACACAACATTGAACATTGCTGACATTTCACCCCAGCCATGTAGCAATATACTAGAGTTAAACAACAAAGGTCTCAAAGTTAAAGGATTTTTTCCTTCGATGTTTAAGACAAATGGAGATAACTTGCATATTGATGAACAGGAGGTAGTACATAATCATACCACACCACTTGATTAGATTTTTGAGGTTTTATTCACCGTTATTATATGAAACATTCAATTTGTTCTATAATACTTGTGTTCATTCCTTACAACTCATTTATTATGTTTTAGACACCTCTGTAACATTCAACAAAACTGGCATGGCTTCGCTGAAAGTGGAATGGCTCAATTTGAAATGCCTTGCGCCAAAGGGTGTCACTGAGTATTAGAAAGAAGAAGTAAATGTGCCCCATTGTTCCAGAATTTTTGTAGTTTGTTCAGATACAAATTTGCAAACTTAAGCCATACTGCCATTTTGTTTTTAGAAAAAAGAGGCTGTCTCCTGGCAACACTTTTAAACAAGCCTTACTTGTTTAGTCTTTTTCTCATTGCACATAAATGTTAACATTTAACATGCTAAATGAGGCATGTAGAATTTGAGAAGTACCTCTTTTGTAATTTCTCTGACTGTAGCAGTTTTTTCATTTGTGAATAATATTTCTCACTGTAGAATGATGAACTTTAAATCATTTGGAAATTTCACGATAACACTTCCTAGATTGATGGGTAGCAACAATTGCTTCTCAAAATTATTGAAGATGTTTTTCCTCCTTGGTATCATGTTAAAAAATCTCTCAATGCTCTAGACCATAAAAATGCTTTTATGGAGGTGGTCACACTTGATGTTCAATAAATCTTTCATGGAAGCAGTAAAGTTGTACTTAATTTCTTACACACTGCTTCTGCATTTTGGCCCACTATTTGTTAAACAAATAATAACATAGTGGAATCTGTTGTGTTTTGTGACATGTCTATAATTTACTTTTTTATTATTATTTCTATTATTATGTCCTGATACGTAGAACGATATAATTCAAAGAGAATGTGCTTTCTTTTTCATGAATGTATATGTGACTGTGTATATATGTATATAAAATGTGTATGTATTGTGGGGATCAGTCCCAAATGTCAGTCTATAAGAAGAATGCAGGAGTAGCTCTTGAGTTAAATAAGGAAGCCTTTATTCCAGACACATGAAAAAAAAAAAGCTACAGAAACATCACGGTTTGCTTCAGCCCTCAAATATATGTGTGCAGGGGTGCTCCCAAAATTTTAGATTAGGGAGATATTTGAGCTGCTTGCTGTCCTTTTCCAACACCAAATAGATTTTTAATTCAACTCTGACCAACTCGGTGGCAATAGCTTATAGTTATAGTTAATCTGTTGTTTACTCTACTTCTAATAAACTTCAGAGGCTGAGAAGAAGAGACGTGGATGCACAGAGCAAAATTCAGCAGTACTTTCTCATGTAATGTTCTCTCTTCTGTACTGCAATCCACGGTGACATACTTACCTATTAAAGTGGTTGTCTCACCATGCTGGTTCACAGAGCCACAGCCAGCTTCAGACTCACACTAAATTGGTCAGGCTGTGGGTGGTTCTATAGCAGCTATTGATATATCATCCCTGCTATTCCTAGCTATCCCTGTTAGTGACATGGGTACTGGAGGTTTGTAATCTGTAGTGCACAAAGCTATAGAGATCTAAAAGTTAAAACTTGTTGTTAACTTAGGTAAGCAAACTCCTGTGCTAGAGATAAGACTCAGCAGGAAGCAGGAAGTGACTCACCATAGTTGGACAGGACCGCTGGAGCGATGAGATAAAGGAGAGAGCAGAGAGAGGTGGTCGGTATTCAAAAGAAACTTGTGTGCACTGTGTACAATCTCCTTTATCTCCTGAGCAAAGTAAAATCAAAACAGCAATGATTCCAATAATAAGTCTTCATTTACCTTTCCCTACATGTTAAAAAGCTAATCATTGTGGTAAGAAAACCCATTTAAGGCTCTGCTATAGAACTCTTGACCTTCTTCTATGATGTGCTGCTCTTAGCAATATAATCTAGGAGATGGTAAAACAACCACATAAGTAGAAAATGTAGGCTGGGGAAAGAGAAAGCATAAAACCTCCAGATTAGAACATGGAATTAGTGCAGACCTTAAACCAGAACCCTTGAACTAATTTAAACTTTGAATCAGAATCTCTAAACTTATTTAAAAAAAGGAACAGAAGGTGACAGGGGTTCTGTGAAGGGACAAAGGGGACAGAAAGTGATAGAGGTTCCATTAGGACAGGGGTAAAGACAGGTTATGGGAGTTCGGTTAGGGCCTAGGGTTCAAATGTGATAGGTAAAAGGAGCTCTGCAAAGAATTATTAAGAGCGACATGTATGATTGGTGCTGCGCCATATCTCTGGCGTCTTTTCAGCCCGTTATCCAGCGCAGCCCCACTCACTTCTCTGAAATGCCTGATTTGTAATGCGCCTGATTTCGGGGGGCATGCGGGAGGCGGGGCACGCTACAAATGTATGAAGCTACATATTTATAGCTTCAGTATGGCATTTTTAGGCGCATTACTGCTGGAACAGGTATACCACCTTGAAAGTGGTCTACCTGAGCCAGAAATGTCGTAAAAACACTAGAATGTGCCTGATGTATGACCCGTTGTATAGCAGGTTCATACTGTAAATCAAGTACATTCTAGACTATTATGGGTATGAAATTTGACATTTGAATGGCAAATTTCATACATGTCGCCCTAAATGTTAGGTGCTCTATAGGGAGCAGTAAGAAGAGAGTTGGCAGTAGAAGCTCTAAAGGGGGAAAGGTTAAGTGTTGGGGCAGTGAGGCAGGGTACAATGTTTCAGAGGCTATTTAAGTAGACTGAAGAAAAGTTAACCATGAAATGACAGAACACGGACTGATAATAGTTTGAGGAACTCTCTGGCTTCCCTTGCACAATTAACCAGTTTAGAGACCGTCTAGACTCACTTGTGTGACTTAATCTCTTTTTGCTGCTGCTATTCACTCCTGCTCCTGGACAGCCTTAGAGATTCCTGCTGAAATCTGACTTAAAGGGATTGTCTCACCATAGATATTGATGGCCTATCAGTAAAATATGTTACCAATCTCTGATAGGTGCGAGGACCCAGAAGATGAGCCTCAAAACCTCTACATTTTGAACAATGGGGTGGTCATGACTCTCCCACTGAAATCAACAGGACTTCCGAGTACAGCCGAGAGCATGGTAGAAGCACAGTATATAATGGTATTATTTGCATGACTGCAGGATCAGACCATACAGGGTTTATTTGTTGTCTGTAATCATGGAGATACAGAAGTCTGCATAGCAGTCAAAGAAACAAAATGGTAAAAAGACAATGTGAAAAGTTGCTTCAATGTAAATAAAATGAAAAGAGAAGCTAATTAATATTGGTTGCAAAAGGGTATATAGCCTAAAGCTTTTAGATACAGATTTGTGTAAAGGGGTTGTCCAGTTGCTCTAAAAAACTAGTGTGAAGCTCCTGGTGACCCAATAAACAAAAAAAAACTTTATTCCACTTCTCATCTGTTCCAGCGCTGGTTCTCTCAGGTATTCTGTTTTCTTACATCTACTTCCAAACAGGGACGTCACTTTCGAATGGTGATGTGAGTGCTTCAGCCAATCAGTGGACCCTGCCTGTGAAGGCTTACAATCTACAAGGGAGGAAAAATGAGACAGAAGATTAGGAATTGACATGTTTTTATGGTAGTGGTGTAATACAATAGAAGAAGATTAAGATCACCTGTACACGATCTTGTATATATTGCCGTCTTGAAGCTCTGATCACACACGGAAAACCATTGGTTTATGGTCTCCACAGAGCACAATAATTCCAGAGAAATTCCAGATGAATCCAGCATGTGTATATAAAAAATAGACTCACAGCAGCTGTGAACAAGAACCATTCATGGTTTTAGGTGCATAAGGATTACACCGTTTTTATCTCCTGTCTTAATTTGGATTAATAATCTACTTTTTATATACACACACTGGATTCATCTAGAATTTCTCTGGTAATTTTTGTGGTAACATAGGTTGTAGTCTAAACTAAAGAGATGGGTTATTTAAGTGAATGGAGGAGGGAGAGTCTGATGTGTTTGGGTAGTGGATTCCAAAAGATAGAAAATCCAGAAAACGGTTGTGTCAAGAGAGCAGAGAAGAAGGTCCTGTGAGGAGCGGAGATTGCAAGAGGGGAGGTATCTGGAGATTAATGAAGAGATGTATGGAGAGGTTATGGAGAGCCTTGTATGTCATGGTTAGTAGATCTGTCATGATCCATTTTTTTATGTATTGCTATTGAAGGACAAACTACACTAATCATCTGGTCATTTTTATTTTTTACCTTTCAATTGAGAACTGTAGGTATATAAAAAATGAATTAATAAATAGATTCTTAGGTTTTAGAAAAAATAGTCATCACACATGAGCATACTTTGACCATCACCTTTGCATAGCTATGTAACCAAATTGTCCATTTGTGACAACTGTTGTTGGGTGAGCTCTGTTGTTGGGTTATCATGTTCCAAGTCTCCTGCGAGTTTAGTAACAGCACATAAGATCCTTGTCATGCACCACAATAAATATAACTTACATAAGAGCCTATTTCCTGGCCGTGGCTTATACAGTAAGAGCACTGCGTACTGCAACCACTGGAGGCTGCTCTAGCAATAACATATTGCTTCCGCTTCTTTCTACATGCTTCATGTATAATAGCCTCCATTTTAATATGGCCATGTTTATTACTCCTGCACAGTGTGTGGCTTAAATACATCCAGATCTTCATTTTAACGAGAGCATTTAAAGCTGTCAGTAAGCACAGCATAAATCACATTGTTTAGCTGAAAATAATAAAATATAGTAAAAATATGGCTAAATGGACAGATAATTACATTACACTGTGCCCCTCAGTCATGCGAAAAATAAAAAAAACTTTTGGAGGACAGCACAATGTACACAGATATCAATTATCCAAATGATAACGCACTGACAGAGCAATTCTACATATATAGACTGCTGCATTGAAGATAGACAACAGACAGACACTAGACTGTGATTAGCAACAAATCAGTAGCTATGGTAACATTAAACATGTAGAGTCACATATCTCGGCATTCCTTCTGACACCGCGTCCCTTGCTGCTCTCACATATGGCGGCCTACAGTTCACCCACACCCCCAGACCGAAGAACAGGCCGGGTGGAGGAGTCGGCATACTTCTCTCTCCACACTGCATTTACCGGGTCATTCCTCCTGCACTATCTCTTACATTCCCCTCCTTTGAGGTTCACACCCTCAAACTCTTT